>JAODAL010019761.1:0-71144 GCA_025379985.1 Phyllomedusa bahiana | reverse complement strand
CAGCCCCGGAGACAGTATTTTGCAGGAAAACCCTATTTTTGCAATGTATTCAGCCCCGGGACATACTTTGCGGGACCCCTCTTTTTCAATGTATTCAGCCCCGGAGTCAATACTGTGTAGGACACATATATCTTCAATGTTTTCAGCCCCGGAGTCAGTACTTTGTTGGACACCTCTATCTGCAATGTATTCAGCCCTGGAGTCAATACTTTGTAGGACACCTCTATCTGCAATGTATTCAGCCCCTGAGTCAATACTTTGTAGGACACCTCTATCTGCAATGTATTCATCCCTGGAGTCAGTACTTTGTAGGATACCTCTATCTGCAATGTATTCAGCCCCAGAGTCAATACTTTGTAGGACACCTCTATCTGCAATGTATTCATCCCTGGAGTCAGTACTTTGTAGGATACCTCTATCTGCAATTTATTCGGGCCCCGGGTCAGTACTTTGTAGGACACCTTTTATCTGCAATGTATTTACCCCCGGATTCAGTACTTTGTAGGACCCCTCTATCTGCAATGTATTAGCCCCAGAGTCATTACTTTGTAGACACCTTTATCTGTAATTATTCAGCCCCGGAGTCATTAATTTGTAGGACCCTCTATCTGAAATGTATTCGCCTGGATTCAGTACTTTGTGGGGACCTTATCTGCAATGTTTAGGCCCTTGAGTCTATACTTTATAGGACACCTTTATCTGCAATGACCGCTGCAGTCTATTATTATAGGTCTCTACAGCTTTGCACATCTAGAGGCTGGAATTAATTTTTGCCCATTCTCCTTTGCAGAATCGCTCGCACTCGGTCAGATTGGATGGAGAATGTTTGTGAACAGCAATTTTCAAGTCCTGCCCCAGATCCTCAATGGGGTTTCGGTCTGGACGGTGACTGGGCCATTGTTACACATGAATGCGCTACTTACTCCCGTGACGCTTGTTCCTAGTACACTAGTCTGTACTAGGAGTCTGTTGACCAGGGTGAGTGACAACAGATTGATAACGTTTTTATTGTTACCGTCCCCAATCTATTTGGGAGCGTGGGAGAAGCAGCAACCGCCGAGGATTCTCAGACCAGAGGACTAATTGTGATCCGTGAAACAGGCTTGTAGGGGAGTTGTCCAAATGTACAACCTGAGAAGGTGGGTGGAGAGAAACAAGGGCTTCCTCATCAGTGAGTAATAATACACTAGGAAGCGCTCTCTTTCTTTCTTTCTTTCTTTCTTTCTTTCTTTCTTTCTTTCTTTCTTTTCTTTTTTTTAATTAGTCTATACACTACTCACAAAAAGTTCAGGATATTAGGCTTTTGATTGAAATTTTGAAATTTCAAGAGTAACATAAAAAATTTTTTAATGTTTTAAATTAACCAAATGATCCATCTCTTCCCTTTAGATGCACACATCCAACTGTTCAATGTTTCACTACTTTCTGCACAATTTGCTGATCTCTAACAAAGAACTCAATGGCAAAAGTCCCAACAGGTGTTTGATCCCTGAATCGCCCAATAAAGTTAGGGGATCAGTTTGAATTGGGATTTAAACCGTCTTCCTCATCTTGCTGTCCACCTCTTGACATCATGAGACCAAGACAACACTTTACAACTGATCAACAATACCTCACCATTGTGAGGCTTCAAGCAGGATGCTTTCAGACGGAAGGGGCCACTGAGCTTAGAGTGTCACAGAGTGTCATCAACAGGTTGTATCAGAGATACAGAGAGACTGGAAGAGTCACAGAAAGGCAAAGAAGTGAACGTCCTTTGGCTTCATCACACATTGATGACCGTTTCATTGTAACCAATGCGCTGCGGAGCCGGATGATGAATGCCGCACAACTCCAGGCATGTTTAAGGGAGTTCAGAGGCCCCAAGTGTCACGTCAGACCATTTATAACCATCTACATCAGCGCGGTATGACGTGTAATGACTTACTCTGCAATATATAACAGTGAACAACCAATGCAGATATATAGTTTCTCATATTTCCTACCCTGCAATCATTTGCACAACAATCAACCAACCTCATTAGTACAGAAAGCAGAAAACGCCCAGGTGCCCCCAGCATGTGGTAGCATCATCCACCAGCTAAGTTACTGAATGGGTGACATGCAAAGAGGGAAGAGGGAATAACCACTGCCCTGAGCTACGTCACAGCTAATCCCAACCCCCATATAAGAGAAAGCCCCCAGCCAACAGTGCGTCCCATGGTGCCATCAAAGCTGGCCAAACTTTAGATGAAGTCCATGACAGAGTCCGCACCATAGGAACATGATTCATTGGCTGTATGGCCCAGCTGTTTTGACTGTTGCAGTGTTTACGGTTTGGTATGATTGGGAATGATATGCAGTAATGACTTCAGTTCCCGGTCTGCACAGGTCTCTCTGTTCACCTCCATGGCAGTTGTGTGCACAGGTGTGCAAATGTACTAAATTGGCAAAAATCCCTTAGAAATACATAGACATACATATTAATACTTTTTCAGCTATTCCACAGAGTCACAGTTCTCATAGTGAAGAACGCTTTTTCCTATGGAGACTGAATCCTTTTTTTTTCTGCAGCCGAAGGGAATTTCCTTTTGTCTATTGATGGTGTTTTACATGAAATAACTTTTCCCGATACTTTGTGTAGGGGCCATTTATATACTTATATAAATTAATCATGTCGTCCCCCCCCAGAGCCATCTTTTCTAAAGACTAAATAAGTTCAATTCTTTTAACCTCCTCATAACTAAGGTGCTCCATTCCCCTTATTAGTTTGGTTGCTCGTCTTTGCACTCCTTCTAGCTCAATTACATACGGTCTATAAACTGGAGCCCAGAACTGAACCGCATATTCCAAGTGAGGTCGCACCAAGGCTTTATACAGCGATAATTTTACATCCTTGTCCCATCTTTTAATACACGTCAATATCCTGCTTGCCTTAGAGGCAGCTGATTGACACTGCATGCTGTTCTGTAATCTGTTATCTACAAGAACAAGGTTCCTGAAAAACAGTCCTTTAATCTGGGACCGTGTTCTTGTAGATAATAGATTACAGAACAGGCACTGTAAAGGTGCCCTCACACGGCAAGGGACAAATACCGGTCGGTTAACTTCATCTCCGTTCCTAGCACTATTGCAGTGCTGGGAACCACAAACCCCTTCTCTGTGCAGCGACGTCTGACAGAGAACACCATCTGCCCGCCGTCAAATGACAATTGGGGATTGTTAAGGGGTTAAAGGAGTATTTTTTGCATGTCATTCTGAACCTGCAGAGTAAAGCCAAAATTAATGTCCCATTGTGCAGGATAGCAAGCCACAGTCTATCTTGGATCAACAGGTTTAAGTTCACAGTTACTTAAAAGACTGAAATCAGTGACGGTGAAAAAAGAAAAGAAACTCCCAGGTGATGCAATGACCAGATTGTATGTTTATGGGAGAATTCCCTATACAGGCTTAATATATTCAATAAAGCAAAAAACAATGTCTTAGTGTAGGGGCGAGCAGGTCACCAGTTTATCTTGGGCTAATGTGGTCTAAGTCCATAGTTACCTGCAGACTAAAATCAGCAATACAGAAAACATATCTCCCAGGTGATGCAATGATCAGATTGGATGAATGTACTATGCACGTCATAGCTAACATATGTAGCAAAGCATATAAGAATTTTCTGGATATCATGTCACCAGTTTATCTCTGATTAATAAGTGGGTTATCTCACCATAGCCACCCATGTCTGCTGGGTGCGGGGTCGGAGGTGGGACTCACACCTATCTCAGAAAAGAGACCTGAAACCTCTGCTGTATTCGTAAACCCCATTGATTACATGACAGGTCTGATGGACCATGTTGTCTTTTTCCCTCCTATTGATCTTCTATATTTAAATGAATAAATGAGCAGAGAACTGGAACATAGATTTCGACATTTCGTCTCCTTGACCTTGTTTCATATAAGATCTAGTAGTACCTACCACCAAAGCTAAGGGTCAATCCGATGCACACAAGACTCATACAAGTCTACATTCTGAGCCACTACAGCCCGTAAAAGTAGATAAATGGCTCCTAAAAATAAAACATGAAAAACTGTTTCATGTGAAAGCTCCTCAAAAGACAAGGGGTTAAGGTTAAGGTAGGTAGTGGAAGGCTCTCGCTCTGTTCGGGGCACGGGGTGGGCGACTCCTGCTCTATTAGGGTAGGTGGTGGAAGGCTCTCGCTCTGTTAGGGGCACGGGGTGGGCGACTCCTGCTCTAATAGGGTAGGTGGTGGAAGGCTCTCGCTCTGTTAGGGGATTCAGGTGGAAGTCTCTTGCTCTGTTAGAGGAAGGGGGTGGGCGTCTACTGCTATATTAGGGGAGGCAGTGGAAGGCTTCTGCTCTATTGCTGTTGGTGCAAGGCTCTTGATCTGTCAGTGGAGGCGGAGGGTGGCTCCTGCTCTGATAGGGTAGGTAGCGGAAGGCTCTCGCTATGTTAGGGGATGCAGGTGGAAGGCTCTCACTCTGTTAGAGGAAGGGGGTGAGCGGCTCCTGCTCTATTAGGGTAGGTGGTGGAAGGCTCTGTTAGGGGAGGCGGATTCTAGGGGAGGTGGGTGGCTCCTATAGAACTGGATGCACTTACCTTCTAAACAGCGCCCAACACCAAAAGCTAAATAACTGCTGGGCCTACCTGCTGTTTTGGAGGCCAGTGCACTTGTACAGGAGACACACTTCAATCTTCATAAATGCAACATCATACTGCTATGTACAGTGTGATGTCCCACTAGAGTAGAGTAATACGAGGCTCCTATAGAAGTAGTCGCGTCTGCGTCTTGAACAGAGCATATACCCAATAGTTAATTAGTAAAGACAGGAGCATCCAGTACTGTAGGAGCCACAAACCCACCTACCCAAATGGAACCTTCAGGTGGCACGCAGGGGGGCGGCTTTTGTCCGCGGTTTGCAGATTCAGGCCCTCCCCCTTTGCACCCACATGTTCATGTTCCACCCGAAAACTAAGCGGAAGAATGAACATGTTCAATGTTTTTCGTGTAAAAAAACATCCGGCAGAAAATCCGTGCAGTGGGGACTGATGCACGGATTTTCTATCAAAGTCCATGTAAAAGGGTGACAGCCGGTTTACAGATAGCTTTCAAATCCACAAACCGTCTGTAAATCCGGCTGAAAAGCCGTGCCGTGGGAACGGACCCTTACTGTATATAGCAGCCCAATAAAGACCAGGTCCTGTTAGCTTGATGAGAAAGCCACTACAAAGAGTGTCTACTTAGGGTATGTTCACACGGCTTAAATTGCCACGTATTTCAGCGTGCATTTTGCCGCAATTACGGTAATTCATAGCTCTCTATGGGAGCTATGGATTACGGGTCGTCTCCCCGCGCATACAATACGATCATATTGTACACGTACCACTGACAATGCATGTCAATGGGGCCGGCGCATGGTTCCAAAACATACGGTGTATTGTGGCATGTATTATACTCACTGCAATAAGCAATGTGAACATACCCTTATCTATCTCTCTGAAGAATCCTATGGTGCATTACATGTACAGACATTGATTGTCTTTACTGTACTGACTCCTATTGAAATTCTTTATATATCTTACTCAGATGTGACAATGAAAATGTGTACTTAGTGATAAGGCTTTAGAACAAGCACCTACCTGATCCTCTGTACATAGGGACTATACAGAGGTGTGCTGCCATCTACTGTATGTTCATTGGAAGTCATGTCTATTCAAAGACATATACGTTTACATAGCATATTAATATTTGAATTTTATATATATTTATTTGTGTAGTCGGTGTATAAATCTAGTGGATAAGCTTGATTAAAATGCACCTAATTATCACAGGCCAGAGCTGTTACTGCAGGGCTGAATATGAATTGTGTTGTACTGACCCCCATTGGCCACAATGAATAACTGCTTGCTAATAGTTTTGCACTTTTGATTCTGATCACTGGTAAATTTGACCCAAATATCAGCGATTTGATTTGAATTAGCTAAAAAATTGTCCCTAACCCTAAATTACCCTGATCTCCCAGAATAATATCCAGTGTGACCAATTGCCATTAGAAGTCACCTAATTAGTAGATAGAGCACATCTGAATGTAATTTAGTCTCCGTATAATTACAGCTATTTTGTAAAGGCCTCACAGTTTTGTTAGGGAACATTAGTGAACAAAGAGCATCGTGAAAACCAAGGAACACAACAGACAGTTCAGGGATAAAGTTGTGGCAAAGTGTATTGCTGCAGAGATCCAAAGCCCAGGAGGGAGAATCTGTCTACAGAACAACTATTAGCCGTGTTCTCCACAAATCTGGCCTTTATGGAAAAGTGGCAAGAAGAAAGCCCTAATTGAAAGCCATAAGAAGTCCTGTTTGCAGTTTGCTATGTAGGTGATACAGCAGCATGTGGAGGAAGGGGCTCTGCTTAGATGAGACCTAAATGCCAAATGCTATGTATGAAGGAAAGTCAACAATGCACATTACCCTGAACACGCCATCCCCACCATGGAGCCTGGGGGGCCAGCACAATGCTGAGGGAAGGCTGCAGCAGAGACTGGGAAGATGCCCAGATTTGATGAGAAGATGGATGGAGCTAAATACAGGGAAATTCTGGAGGAAAACCTATTATAGACAAAAGACTTGAGACTGGGGCTGGGATTCACCCTCCAGCAGGACAATGACCCTAAGCCTCCAGCCAAAGCTACAATGTTTACATTAAAGCAGATTCATGGGTTACAATGGCCCAGTCACATCTAAACCAAAATCCCATTGAGAATCTGTGGCAGGACTTGAGAATTGCTGTTCACAAACATTCTCCATCCAATCTGACTGAGCAAGAGCAAGTCTGCAAAGACGAATGGACAAAAAATAATTCCAGCCTCTAGATGTGCAAAGCTGTAGAGACCTCCCCCAACAGACTGCAGCGGTCATTGCAGATAAAGGTGTCCTAAAAAGTATTGACTCGGGGGCTGAATACATATGCACGCAGCACTTCTCAGATTTTTCATTTGCAAACATTTGGAAAAGCACAAATCATTTTGTTTACACTTCACCAAAACCTTCTACTTATTGTTGCTCGATCAAATAAATTATTATGAAATACATTTAAGTTTGTGGCTGCAATGTTTAAAAACGAGGAACAGCTCAAGTGGGAGGAAGACTTTTAATTTATGTCTATATATATATGTGTGTGCGTATATATACTGTATACACTTTATCAATTTGTTGTCGCTCACCCTGGTTAACAGACTCCTAGTACAGCCTAGTGTACTAGGAACAAGTATCACGGAAGTAAAAAGAAAAAAAATCGCCTATAACGAAAGAGTAGTTTATTCACTAAAAAACTAACTACGCGTTTCGTGCTCGTGGCACTTCATCAGATTCATACATCACGCAAACTCTATTTCACTTAAATAGTTGTGTGATCACCACGTCACTACTATTCATTCCACCCCTTAAAGGGGACCAGCATTGTTATATAAAACCCAAATTTTTTCCTAAAATTAAAGTAAGATAAATACATTTTCCAATTTCTTATATTACTTAAAGGGGTTGTCTCACTACAAGGATTGCTGCTTTTTGTGTTAAAGATCTTGGAAAAACAAGTCACTTTGCAATATGTGTCCATTAGCAGTGCCCTACCTATTCTGAGATATCACCTCTAGTATGGGCTGCATCAGCTCCTCAGGTCACTATAGCTACAGACCTGTTTGATCTCTCATGATAGGCTGTCAGCACTGGTTGCTATAGCTACAGACCTGACTGCTACTGCAGCCTAGTGGAAGTCAGTAAACACGCCCCTGAATCCAAAATGAAACCAAAAAAAAATAGGACTGAGGAGAGATGAACCAATGTAGTGAGAAAACCCCTTTAAAAAAAAGACTATACTTCTTTTAAAAACTTTTCCCTAATAGAACTGAGGCGCTCAGTTAAAAAGGAATGTTCTGGTTTTACAAAATACAAAGTTAGTCACCTTGGGGCCTCAATGAGGCGACAGAAATAATTAGAGGTGGTTTATGGAGGGTGGGATAGGAGGATGGAGGATAGGGGTTGTTGACTCCTGGTAGCAGCAATACTTAGGCTATGTTCACACGGTTTATTTTGGGATGCATTTCACAAGGTATTTGGAGCGTACTGCGCTCTAATACGAGCGAAATGCATCGCAATCATTACCGTAATCCACAGTTCTTCTAGAGAACAACGATTATGCTTCCTCTCCCCGCGTATACAATACGATCGTATTGTAGGCGCGGGGAGACAATTGACATGTCATTTATTCACGCCGCGAGTAATGCATGACTATGGGGCCGGCGGGCTGCTGCCCCCCTCCCCTCCCCTCTCCGAGCTGCGGGAGTACGCGGGACCTCCCGAACACCCGGCGTAATTGCAGGGCGTACTGTACACCATGCAATTAGCCGTGTGAACATGGCCTTATACTCATCCCATCTAGCAGTTATGGAATCATTTTTTGGAAGAATTTCCAAGTAATATAAGAAAGCATCTGTAGGTCGCTTGTTTTTAAATTGATTTTCCCTAATGTAGCTTAATAATTTTCTGCTATTTTGTAAAAGTTTGGAATAGGGAGCTTTGGTGCCATCTAGTGTGTAAAAATGAATACCCCTAATAATTAAGTGGCATCATGATATATCTAGATTAGTATGGTTTTATGAAGTTTTTTTGAAAAGTTTTTAAAAAAAAAAGTATAGTCTTTTTTTTCTTTGTCAACGTGGCTTTATTGACAAGCAAGAGACAAATCACAAATCAACCTTACAGAGGCATACATAGCTATAAGAGCATATAATGTTCAGAGAAATCATTCTAAATGCAACTTCAACAAAACAACTCTGAAAGATCATATTTCGTACATGGTACACTAGCAGAAGGGGGAAAGAGGGTGGGTAAGGGGAGGAATAAGGGGAGCGACGCAAAAAAAAAAAAGGGGGGGGGTGGGTGGAAAAGGGGGGGGCACAATAATAAGGTTAGCGATATCCCCATAACAGTGAGAGTTGCAAGACCGCAAAATCAATACGCTAGTTACTATCATTCTTCATTGGCACTTTGCTAAGGTGATAGGAGATACAGTGCTTAAAGTATAGTCTTTTTTAAGTAATATAGGAAACTGGCATATTTATTTATCTTATTTTAATTTTAGGAAAAAAAAGTGGATTTTATATAACAAATGCTGGTCCCCTTTAAAGGGGTTGTCTCACTACAAGGATGGCTGCTTTTTACGTTAAAGAGCTTGCAAAAACCAAGCCAATTCGTAATACGGTATGTGTCCATTACCAGTGTCCACAGAAATATAAAAAGATAGAGGGCGCGCTCTTATGGTGAAAGTACGTAAATATCATATACATATGTGTAGACCCGTGTGAGTCTCACAGCGGCAGCCGCGGGCCTTCCCTCCAAAACCGCAAAAACACGGCAGCGGGCGTTCGCAATGTAAATGAAGATAAAAAAAGTTGGGGCCCCTGGCGCTCGTCTACAATATAAATCAGTATATACTATGGAATGATTTCAACCAATCGGGATATGAGCTACTCGTTCCATTATTTTCTATTGGGATATATACTTGTTCCCTATTGGTGAATAGAAAGGGAGGCAAATTGGTATCAACCAATTACAAATGGAGCAACAAAGACTACATGTTAGCCTATGGCAACAACATGTAGTCTTTGTTGCTATATTTGTAATTGTCTGGTACGAATTTGCCTCTCTTTGTATACACCAATAAGAAACTAGTATCTATCCCTATGGAACTTAATGGAACAAGTAGCCCTTTCCCTGATTGGTTGAAACTTTTCCATAGCATACTATAAGTCTGGAATAGCTCGTTTCTTCATTGGATAAAATAGTCCAGCCCCTTATTTCCATCCAATCACCGAACAGTTTTATTCTAGGCTCTGTTTTTGAATTATGGCACCTTGTTGATGATTGACCATACAAACTCTCAGAGAGAATAATGGCCTTTTGTCGCTCGAGTAGCGATTGGAGGAATTACTTGACCAATGGGAGCTCATTCTTTATTTTAAATGTACTGTCTTTCCCAGTCTTTCTTGTATCACATTCTCCTGATGTAGCGCCGGTGCAGGCGAGAAACGCGTCGAGTATTGTTATACCAGAGAAGGTGTAAAAGGTTATTGCTCTTTTTATTGAATTTGTTTTCATTTCAATAAAACCTTTTTTAGCACCATATCTTCGCCTCACTGAGGTATAATATAGACGAGTGCCGGGGCCCCAACAATTTTATCTTCGTTTCCTATATCCCCTCTTGTATGGGCTGCATCAGCTCCTCAGGTCACTATAGCTACAGACCTGTTCGATCTCTCCTGATAGGCTGCCAGCACTGGTTGCTATAGCTACAGACCTGTTCGATCTCTCCTGATAGGCTGCCAGCGCTGGTCACTATAGCTACAGACCTGTTCAATCTCTCCTGATAGGCTGCCAGCACTGGTCGCTATAGCTACAGACCTGTTCAATCTCTTCCAATAGGCTGGAAGTACAGGTCACTATAGCTACAGACCTGGTGTCCTCAGCAGCTCTTCACTGCAGGCCAGTAAATACTAAATTAAAAAAATAAAACCGAAAAAAACAGGACTAAGGTGAGATGAATCACTGTAGTGAGACAACCCCTTAAAGGGGTGGAGTGAATAGTAGCGACGTGGTGATCACACAACTATTTAAGTGAAATAGAGCTTGAGTGATGTATGAACCTGATGAAGCGCCACTAGCATGAAACGCGTATTTTGTTTTTTTATTGAATAAATGACTCTTGTTGTAGGTGTTTTTTTTTTTTTTTTGCACTACTTACTCCCGTGACGCTTGTTCCTGGTACACTAGTCTGTACTAGGAGTCTGTTAACCAGGGTGAGTGACAACAGATTGATAAAGTTTTTATTGTTATCGTCCCCAATCTATTTGGGAGCTAGGGCGTGGGAGAAGCAGCAACCGCCGAGGATTCTTTGACCAAAGGACTAATTGTGATCCGTGAAACAGGCTTACGGCGAGTTGTGCCGTCCAAATTCACAACCCGAGAAGGTGAGTGGAGACAAACAACCTCCTAGGGCTTCCTCATCAGTGAGTAATAATACACTAGGAGGCGCTCTCTTTCTTTTTTTTTCTTTTTTATTATTATTATTTTTTTTTTTTTAAATGTTTTAAATTAACTAAATGAGCCGATCTCTTCCCTTTAGATGCATTTGTCCAACTGTTCAGTGTTTCAGTACTTTTTGCACAACTTAGTGATCTCTGACAAGGAGCTTAATGGCAAAATTCCCAACAGGTGTTTGATCCCTGAATCGCCCAATAAATTTTGGGGATAAATTTAAATTGGGATTTAAACCATCCTCCTCCACCTCTTGACATCTTGAGACCAAGACAAGACAACACTTAACAACTGATCAACAGGACCTCACCATTGCGAGGCTTTAAGCAGGATGCTCTCAGACGGAAGTGACCACAGGTGTTTGATCCCTGAATTGCCCAATACATTTAGGGGATAAATTTAAATTGGGATTTAAACCATCCTCCTCCACCTCTTGACATCATGAGACCAAGACAAGACAACACTTTACAACTGATCAACAGGACCTCACCATTGTGAGGCTTTAAGCAGGATGCTCTCAGACGGAAGTGACCACTGAGCTTAGAGTGTCAGAGTGTATCAGAGGTACAGAGAGACTGGAAGAGTCACAGAAAGGCAAAGAAGTGAACGTCCTTTGGCTCCATCACACACTGATCACTGCTTCATTGTAGCCAATGTCCTGTGGGACCGGATAATGAATGCCGCACAACTCCAGTCATGTTTAAGGGAGTTGAGAGGCCCCGAATGTCACGTCAGACCATTCGTAACCATCTACATCAGCGCGGTCTGACGTGTAATGACTTACTCTGCAATATATAACAGCGAACAACCAATGCAAACAACGTATACCCACCAGTTTCTCATATGAATTACTCTGCAATCATTTGCACAACAATCACCCAACCTCAGCAGGAAACACCCAGGGTGCACCCAGCATGTGGTAGCATCATTCACCAGCTAAGTTACTGGACGGGTTACATGCAAAGAGGGAAGAACCACTGCCCTAAGCTACATCACAGTCAATCCCTACCCCCATATGAAAGAAAGAAAGCCCCCAACCAACATGGCGTCAAATGGTGTCATCAAAGCTGGCCAAACTTTAGATGAAGTCCATGGCACAGTCCGAGCCATAGGAACATGATTCATTGGCTATATGGCGCAGCTGTTTTGACTGTTGCTATATTGACAGTGTGTACGGTTTGATATGATTGGGAATGATATGCAGGTAATGACTTCAGTTCCCGGTCGGCGCTGGTCTCTCTGTACACCTCCATGGCAGTTGTGTGCACAGGTGTGCAAATGTACTAAATTGGCAAAAATCCCTTAGTTAAAAAAGAGAAATGTCCAAAAAAAAAAACAAGTAAAATGTAAATCTTTTTTTTGTCCAGAAACCCAAAAAAAATTTCATATAAAAGCAATAGGTATTCAAATGGAAAATCAACCAATACAGAAAATCTCTAACCACATGGCCTAGAACAACGTACACAGCAAAACCATTTATTTTACAAAACAAATGGGGCCAGAACATAAATTTTGGATATATAATTGGGCATATTCATTTCTGGGAAATTTATGGGGAAAATTCAAAAATAAGCTATAATTCCTTTTTAAAAATTATATGGGGGTGTCTTTTTTGAAATTTCGGTCACCTTGCCCCGGCCAATTGAGGGTTAAATTGTGGAAACTAGCCGAAGAGAGGTTTGAAGGCAAAATCCACTTACAAAATGGGTTTAAAAAAGGGGGGATTTTGTCCATCCAAGGCTGGGGAAAGATGTGGATGAAGGGAGGGGGGTAGAACATTTTTAAAGGGAATGTGTCATCAAAAATGACTTATTGTTTAACTCACGTTTTTATGTTAAAAACATTTAAGAATTTTTGGTTATTTTTTTAATTTTCCACATCACTTTCAATATTTTTTAATAATTAAGTCCTGCAGTTTTCACTTTTGCCACTAAGCCTAATAATAGTCTGATACTTCCTGTTCTGTACAGAAAGATTCTCAATTGTCTGCTCATTATCAGCACAAAGAGGGTCAAACTGAAAGGAGACACCTGTGTGAATAGATAACACAGGATCCACCAGTCACAAGAGGAGATGGTCAGAGTTCACTCTTTCACCTCCCTGCGCAGTGACTTCTTCCCAGGTCACAGAGCAGGACTAGAAAACTCTCCTCTAGAAGTCAATGGGACTGAGTCAGTCTTAAGTCTCCTATGTGCATGAAGCTACTGTAAAGCATCTCTCTGACTGCGGTTAAAGCAGTGCAAACAAGGCCTAGTGGCCAAAGTGAAAACTGCAAGACTGAAGAATTATTAAAAAATATTGAAAGTGATATGAAAAATTAAAAAAAAACAACCAAAAATTGCTAAAAAATGTGTTTAACATAAAAACGGGACTTAAACAATGACTCATTTTTTGATGACACATTCCCTTTAAGCTTAGTTTCCCCTACTGATGAAGACTTGGATCCTCTAAGGAGAGAACCAATCTGCCCTAAATTAATATTTAATTTCTGCTTCCAAAATTGCCATCGGACTGAATCTAGAATTTTATACGGCTACATACGGATTGATATTTTTTTAGTTTCAGGTAGATATCTAAGCCTTTCTTGAAACCCTCACCTGTTCCTGCTGTGTCCAGCTCCTCAGGCAGCTATTCCACAGATTTATAGTTCTCATAGTGAAGAAGGCTTTTCTCCTATAGAATACTTTTTTCTCCAGATGAAGGGAATGTCTCCTTGTCATTTGAGGGGGCTTTACATTAAGTAGCTTTTCCCCATACTTTTTGTACGGGCCATTTATATACTTATATAAATTAATCATGTCTCCCAGCAGCCGTCTTTTCTCAAGACTAAATAAGTTTAATTATTTTAACCTTTCCTAATAGCTAAGATGCTTTATTCCCCTTATTAGTTTGGTTGCTCGTCTTTGCATTTTCTCTAAAATACTCCGTTGCCTTTATTAGTTTGGTTGCCCAACTTTGCACTTTCTATAGCTCCATTACATCCTGTCTATAAAATGGAACCCAGAACTGAACAGCATATTCCAAGTGAGGTCGCACCAATGCGTTATACAGCAGTAAAATTACATCCCTGTTCCGCTTGTCCAGGCTTCTTGTAATACACGCCAATATCCTGCTGGCCTTAGAGGCAGATGATTGACACTGCACGCTGTTCTGTAATCTATGATCTACAAGAACACGGTCCCTGCCGTGCACGGAGACTGCTCTAGAAACGGAGCTGTTAACTTCACCTCCGTTCCCAGCACCGTTGCAGCGCTCGGAACCACAAACCCCTTCTCTGTGCAGCGACATCTTTTGGTGTCACTGCTTACAAAGAGCACGATCCCCCCCACCATCAAATGATAATTGGGGCTTGTTGAGGGGTTAAGGGAGGTTTTTTTGCATGTCATTCTGAACCTGCAGAGTAAAGCCAAAATTAATGTCCCATTGCGCAGGATAGCATGCCACAGTCTGTCTTGGATCAACAGGTTTAAGTTCACAGTTACTTAAAAGACAGAAATCAGTGAAAAGAAAAGAAACTCCCAGGTGATGCAATGACCAGATTGTATGTTTATGGGAGAATTCCCTATATAGGCTTAATATATGTAATAAAGCAAAAAAACAATGTCTTAGTGTAGGGGCGAGCAGGTCACCTGTTTATCTTGGGCTAATGTGGTCTAAGTCCATAGTTACCTGCAGACTAAAATCAGCAATACAGAAAACATATCTCCCAGGTGATGCAATGATCAGATTGTATGAATGTACTATGCACGTCATAGCTAATATATGTAGCAAAGCATATAAGAATTTTTGTAGCATTCTGGATATCATGTCACCAGTTTATCTCTGATAAATAAGTTTAAAGGGTTATCTCACCATAGCCACCCATGTCTGCTGGGTGCAGGGGTCGGAGGTGGGACTCACACCTATCTCAGGAACGAGCCCTGAAACCTCTGCTGTACTCGTAAACCCCATTGATTCCATGACAGACCTGATGGACCATGTTGTCTTTTTCCCTCCTACTGATCTTCTATATTTAAATGAATAAATGAGCAGAGAACTGGAACATAGATTTCGACATTTTGTCTCCTTGACCTTGTTTCATAGAAGATCTAGCATTACCTACCACTAGTGTTGATCGAACTGTTCTAAAAAAAGTTACGTTCTAGTAGAACTTCTTGAATTTTTTAGAACTCAAAACGAACTGAACAGTTTACTGTTAGTTCGAATAAAGTTCTAGTTCTAGTTCGACGCGCAATTTTCAGTTTCGTACTTTCTGCACTTTTGGCGGCCATCCAATCACCTTTCTGAACTTTTGCCGGCCATCCAATCACCTTTCTGCACTTTTGGCGGCCATGCAATCAGTTAAGGGCACAGAGAAGTGTCACAATCATCATCGCTGAGGTGTAGGGCTCTCATTGGCTGCTAAAATCAAATGACCATGTTATATATATTTCACTGTATTGCCTTGTGAACGCCATTTTCAGCTCACTCCCTGTAATATACAGACTACTCTTAGTTAGCATTTTCCTCTCAATATACATCAATAGTTTGGTATTGCTGGCTGCATCCTTCCCACACCCAGAAGCTGTTATTTGGCGACATTTGCAGGCTCATATAATGCCTACCTCTCATATACATGGATATATATTATACAGAGGGCTTGGATTTGCTAAATCATACTACCATGTATGTATGTCCAAAAGTTCAGTTTTTGCCATTTTGGGGGTTCAGCAATTGTATAACACACCGTCTCCAAATCTCCTATGTGTCAAAGGGGCTTTTGGACCCCTCAGGATGCCGGTCCCTGTAGAAGCTGCTCCTGCTGCACCTCCTATAGCTATGCCCCTGCTTGCAAGCTGTCCTCATCTTTCCAGTTAGCCATTAAAAGGAATGAAGTATTTTAGCCTCTCGATTTTTTTCTGTGACTCTTAGGCCTCGTTCACACGGCTTATTTGGGCGCAGATTGGAGCCGTACTGCGCGGCGTATTTGCGCTCCAATACGGCTGAAATCTGTCCCTGTCATTACGGTAATCCACAGTTCTCATAGAGAACTATGGATTCCGTCACTCCTCCCCGCTCGGCGAATCCGCCGCGGGGGGAGAAAGGGACATGCACATTATTAATGATGCATTGTCTATGGGGCAGCGAGCAGTGCCCCCGCCGGTCCCCCGTCCCGCCCCTTATTCAAGCCGTAACTGCGGGCGAAATCCGTCCCGCAATTACGGCTTGAATAAGCCGTATGAACACTGCCTTAGAGACAAATTTCCTTCACTAAGTTGTTCCCCGTATCCAGTTTACTGTTATAGATGGTAACTCCAGCTTTTCCTCTCCTGTTTAGGTATAAAAAATAACCAGAACATCTTCTCCCATTGACTTTAATGGGGTTCGAGTTCGAATAGAACCTCGAACCGAACTCACAAAAGTTTGAGGTTCTAATGAAATAGAACTTTTTACTGCTTGCTCATCTCTACCTACCACCAAAGCCAAGGATCCATCCAATGTACACAAGACATATACAAGTCTACATTCTGAGCCACTGCAGCCTCTAAAAGTGCATAAATGGTCCCTAAACAACAAATATGGTTGGAAAAGTGCTTCATATAAAAGCTCTTCAAAACGCAAAGGGCACTCTATCCATCTGGGGAAAAAAGTTAAATCTCCAGAGTGACATGATATCTTTACCATAAGAAGAGTATGCATACAGGTCATGCAGGGTGAGTGTATTACTTCTTGTTTTTGTTGCATTACAATTGCATTATGTTGCATTACAATTGTACCTGCTGTAGCTCTCCACAGGTGGTTTTTGGCTCCTTGACAACTCTTCTGATAATTCTTTTCACTCCCCTGTCTGAAATCTTGCGGGGAGCACCTGGTCGTGAACGGTTTATGGTGAAATGATGTCCTTTCCACTTCAGGATTATGACACCAACAGTAGTTTAGAAATTCTTCTGTAACCAATGCCATCAGTATGTTTTGCAACAATAAGGTCTTGAGACAGTGCACTGGTTTTACCCATCATGAGATGTTTCTTGTCTGGTACCTTGGTAATGAGAAACCTTTCTATAGATCATCAGTTAAACATGTTCAACAGATGGCCTAATTACTGATAGATTTCAGCTGGTGTCATGATGTTCCATGACTTGTCGCACCTCTCTTCATTCATGTTTTCAATACTTCTTCCCTGTGTCATTTCTCATTATTAAACATAACTTAATTTATGGACATCTATGTTTTTTTTTCTCTGTGTGCAATGGATGGGTTGTTAATGATGTCTGGTGAGAATTCATTGTCAACAGCACCTTTAGAAATATATTTACTTAGAAAATTGGTGACGTGTTCAATACTTATTTTAACCGCTGTATATCACAGAACCCACATAATAGTGCTAGATAGTGGAAACCCACTTAACTACTTGGCCCCAGCTATGATTGCTATATGTGTTGCACTTCTGATTCAGATCAAGTCAAATTCGACCCAAATCCGAGAACTTCGGATCAAGTTGGCCAAATTAATTTTAGAGAAAATAGCCAAAAATCAACTGTAACTATAACCCTAAGTTTAAAGGGTTACAAAGGGGTTAACTTACTGGTCCAAAGACCCAATGCTTCTGTTGCAGCTGGTCCAATATCCAGCACCATCGAACATCACTTCTGATTACTTCACTATAGACCCAATGTTATGGTAGCTGGAAGTCATGCCAGACATGGCATCCAATGTCACTTCCCATAACATTGAGGCCTATAGTGTTATCCCACTATAGGCATCAATGTTATGGGGCTATGATAAAGTAACTGACAGGGACCTTGGATGGAGCGTCATACCAGAAGTTAGGCTGCAACGGGAACGTCACCAGACTGGTAAGTTAACCCCATAAAACACCTTAAAAAACCCTAACCCCAATGTATGGTTATTAATAGCATTAGAGTTAAACCTCAGGTTCTGAGCTTTTTTTTTTTTTCCAAGTTCGGTCGACCCTAAATCTGAACATGGCCTCACTCAAGGAACACTAGTTGCTACAGCTTTAGTCATGCCCATGTGTATAAAACTAAATTTAGAAGTAAAATATATATATATATATACTGTAAAATTTTTATTTATTGCAGATATAATTGCACATTTTACAGTGGTTGTTCAAGAAGTATTTGGTAACATTGCCCTTAAACTGTAGGACTTGGGTCAAACGTTCTGGATCCTTCCACAAGCTTCTCACAATAGTTTGTAGGAATTTTGGCCCCTTCCTCCTGACAGAAACTGGTGTAACTGAGTCATGTTTGGAGGTCTCCTTGCTCGCACCGGCCTCTTCAGCTTTGTCCATAAATTTTCAATAGGATTTAGAACAGGGCTTTGTGATGGCCGCTCCAAAACATTGACTTGGTTCTCCTTAGGCCACTTTGTAACCAGTTTGGCAGTAGCTTCGGGTCATTGTCCATTTGGAAGACCCATTCTCGCCCAAGCTTTAAAGGGAACTTGTCACATAGGTTATGCCCCCCTTGCTGAGGGCAGCACAAGCTAGTGTCAGACCTGCTGTTCCCAGCGCTGTGTCCCTTATTCTGTAAGATGCAGAAGTTTTAGAGCAAAATAGGCTGTATACAAAAAGGGACTATGGCGCTCGTACACAAATGGTGCCAGGAGTAGAAAAATGGTATAACGTAGGTAATTTATTTAAAAATGGAGACCTTAAATCTCACACTTAACAGGTTACAATAAAAAGGCTGACGCGTTTCACATGGAACACTCACGCTTCATCAGAGGTACAAATGCAGACAGTATAACAGAGATTTAAATAGGAAGCGGACGGATCCAGGAAAGACTCACCCAGTTTGTGAGCTAATTACAGCCGGCGTTGCACAATCTAGATTCCTATGTGCACTCACAGCGGCTGTGAATGGACGGAGTGTGTGTCAGTCAATTATGTAACTTGCTAGCTAGTGAGAGTTAACGTTAGATGCACGATACCTGTGTCAATCATACATTCCTGACACTCCAACTCTAGCGTCCAGAGAAAATGCGCTGGAATCTCTTTGTTAAATCACATAATTATGTTGGGGGATGGGAACAAAGGTTATATATGTGTGATCCTTTGTGTCTCTATTTTAATGTATTAGTTAGTATATACTTCACACACATATATATATATATATATATTATATACATAATAGGCACATACTTATATAATACAGCATGTAAAAGCTGTATGTATACCTTTTGTTATTAATGTGTTAAACAAGATGCCGCCTGTAGTAGTTTTTGTAGGTCGTCATGTAATCCAAGATGGCGCCTAGTCAGAAGTTACACCCTGTGTTCAGACATTCCTGAGCTGTGAGGAGTGGTCCATAGATAAGGACGTGCCAATAGACCCTCACAGCCAGTACATGTGATGCCTTCTTATCTACTCATTTGCAAAGAGGTATAAAAACCACCATTTTGTGAATAAAATCAGAAAGCACTTTCACAGCAATAGGGCATGTTGTGATTTGTTTCTCGGTGCACCTTTTGTTATTTTTAAGATAATTTGAACCCCCACAAGGACAGGATAGCCCCCTTTGAGGCTACTTTCTATTACAATTACTGCTTGATAAAAAGAGTAATATGATGCATATAATAGATTAAATTGTTGAAATATATATACAACAACTAATAGAGCTTTGGGATTTATAATGTAGAAAATCCAAACTTAAAAATTTATATAAATCATTGATAAGCGGTGATATTGACTGAGTGGCTATGTAACAAAAACAAAACAAAGAGTGAATACCCAACCTATCAAATTGAATACATTTGTATCTGTTTAAATCCCATTGTATAGTACAGACATAGTCTAAATGTAAAAAAAACATAGTATTTACATATAATGTGAGAAGATTGCAAAGATAGAATTCATATGACATGTATAATTTTGTCAGTCCGGTTGGTAAAGATAGGATATCAGCAGTTTTAGAGCATTTACCCCCAAATCTTATTCATGAGTAGGTGTTAGCCCCGCCCACCAAAGGCTAGCTCCGCCCACTGACCGTTATTCACATGTTTCTACCTATTCACAGTAATAGGTTTATCAGTTGAGGTGGGCGGGGCTAGCCTAAGGTGGGCGGGGTTTGAAAAAAACTGACTCTTTGAAGGACTTTTCGAATGATTCTTCTGGCTGAAAACTGCAGATTTGGCATTAAATACATGAAAACTGCAGCATCTTCCAGAATAAGGGACACAGCGCTGGGAACAGCAGGTCTGACACTAGCTTGTGCTGCCCTCAGCAAGGGGGGGCAAAAACTATGTGACAGGTTCCCTTTAACTTCCCGGCTGATGTCTTGAGATGTTGCTTCGTTATAGCCACATAATCTTCTTTTCTCAAGATGCCATCTACAGTGGGTACGGAAAGTATTCAGACTCCTTTACATTTTTCACTCTTTCTCTCATTGCAGCCAATTGGTAAGATTCAAAAAGTTCCCTTTTTTTGCAGATTAATGTCCACTCTGCCCCCACCCCCTCCCCCCATCTTGAAAGAAAAAAAAACAGAAATGTGGATATTTTTGCAAATTTATTAAACAAGAAAAACTGAAATATCACACGGTCATAAGTATTCAGACCCTCTGCTCGTATTGAGGAGAAGCACCTTTTGAGCTAGTACAGCCATGAGTCTTCTTGGGAATGTGCACCAAGTTTTTCACCTCTGGATTTGGGGATCCTCTGCCAATTCTTCCTTACAAAATCCTCTCCAGTTCCCTCAGTTGGATGGGAACTTTGGTGGACGCCATTTTTAAGTCTCTCCAGAATGCTCCATTGGGTTTAGGTCAGGGCCTGGCGGGGCCGTCAGGAATGGGCACAGAGTTGTTATGAAGCCGCTGCTTTGTTTTTTTCGCTGTGTGCTTAGGGTCATTGTCTTGGTGGAAGAAGAACCTTCGGCCCAGTCTGAGGTCCAGAGCGTCTGGAAGAGGGTTTTCATCCAGGATATCTCTGTACTTGGCTGCATTCATCTTTCCTTTAATTGCAACCAGTCGTCCTGTCCCTGCCACCATAGCATGATGCTGCCCCCCCCATGTGTCACTGCCCCCATAGCATGATGCTGCCCCCACCATGTGTCCTGCCCCCATAGCATGATGCTGCCACCACCATGTTTCACTGTCCCCATAGCATGATGCTGCCCCCAAACCATGTGTCGCTGCCCCCATAGCATGTTTGCTGCCCCCACCCAGTGTCCCTGCCCCCATAGCATGATGCTGTCCCCACCATGTGTCACTGTCCCCATAGCATGATGCTGCCCCTACCATGTGTCACTGTTGGATTGTATTGGGCAGGTGATGAGCAGGGCCTGGTTTTCTCCACCGCTTACAATTAACACCAAAAGTTCAAACCTCGTCTCATCAGAGCAGAGAAGCTTATTTCTCATAGTCTGGGATCCTTCATGTGTTTTTTTTGCAAACTGTCTGCAGCTTTCCTATGTCTTGCACTGAGGAGAGGCTTACATCTGCGGCTTTCCTATGTCTTGCACTGAGGAGAGGCTTCCGTCTGCGGCTTTCATATGTCTTGCACTGAGGGGAGGTTCCATCTGCGGCTTTCCTATGTCTTGCACTGAGGAGAGGCTTCCGTCCCGCGGCTTTCCTATGTCTTGCACTGAGGAGAGGCTTCCGTCTGCGGCTTTCTTATGTTTTGCACTGAGGAGAGGCCTCCGTTTGCAGCTTTCATATGTCTTTCACTGAGGAGAGGCTTCCGTCTGCGGCTTTCCTATGTCTTGCACTGAGGAAGAGCTTTCATATGTCTTGCACTGAGGAGAGGCCTCCGTCTGCGGCTTTCATATGTCTTGCACTGAGGAGAGGCTCCGTCTGCGGCTTTCCTATGTCTTGCACTGAGGAGAGGCTTCAGTCTGCGGCTTTCCTATGTCTTGCACTGAGGAGAGGCTTCCGTCTGAGGCTTTCATATGTCTTGCACTGAGGAGAGGCTTCCGTTTGCAGCTTTCATATGTCTTGCATGAGGAGAGGCTTCCGTCTGCGGCTTTCCTATGTCTTGCACTGAGGAGAGGCTTCAGTCTGCGGCTTTCCTATGTCTTGCACTGAGGAGGAGGCTTCCGTCTGAGGCTTTCTATGTCTTGCACTGAGGAGAGGCTTCCGTTTGCAGCTTTCATATGTCTTGCACTGAGGAGAGGCTTCCGTCTGCGGCTTTCATATGTCCCTTTCACTGAGGAGAGGCTTCGTCTGCGGCTTTCCTATGTCTTGCACTAAGGAGAGGCTTCCGTCTGCGGCTTTCCCAAGTCCTGCACTGAGGAGAGGCCTCCGTTTGCAGCTTTCCTATGTCTTGCACTGAGGAGAGGCCTCCGTTTGCAGCTTTGATATGTCTTTTCACTGAGGAGAGGCTTCCTCTGCGGCTTTCCTGTGTCCCTTTCACTGAGGAGAGGCTTCGGTCTGCGCTTTCATATGTCTTGCACTGAGGAGAGGCTTCCCTCTGCAGCTTTCCTATGACTTGCAAACAGCAGAGGCTTCCGTCTGCGGCTTTCCTATGTCTTGCACTGAGGAGAGGCTTCCGTCTGCGGCTTTCCTATTCTTGCACGAGGAGAGGCTTCCGTCTGCGGCTTTCTATGTCTTGCACTGACGACAGGCTTCCGTCTGCGGCTTTTTCCCATGTCTTGCACTGAGGAGAGGCCTCCGTTTGCAGCTTTCATATGTCTTGCACTGAGGGAAGGCTTCCGTCTGTGGCTTCCTATGTCTTGCACTGAGGGGGAGGCTTCCGTCTGCGGCTTTCATATGCTTGCACTGAGGGAGGGCTTCTGTCTGCAGCTTTCATATGTCTTGCACTGAGGAGAGGCTTCGTCTTTGGCTTTCCTATGTCTTGCACTGAGGAGAGGCTTCTGTCTGCGGCTTTCCTATGTCTTGCACTGAGGAGAGGCTTCCGTCTGAGGCTTTCCTATGTCTTGCACTGAGGAGAGGCTTCCGTCTGCGGCTTTCCTATGTCTTGCACTGAGGAGAGGCTTCCGTCTGCAGCTTTCCTATGTCTTGCACGGAGGAGAGGCTTCTGATGGCGGCTATCATAAGTCTTGCACTGAGGAGAGGCGTCCGTCTGCGGGTTTTATATGTCTTGCACTGAGGAGAGGCTTCCGTCTGCGCTTTTTCCCAGTCTTGCACTGAGGAGAGGCTTCTGTCTGCGCTTTCATATGTCCCTTTCACTGAGGAGAGGCTTCCGTCTGCGGCTTTCCTATGTCTTGCATGAGGAGAGGCTTCCGTCTGCGGCTTTCCTATGTCTTGCACTGAGGAGAGGCTTCCGTCTGCGGCTTTCCTATGTCTTGCACTGAGGAGAGGCTTCCGTCGGCCGCACTCTGCCATAAAGCCCCGACTGGTGGAGGCTGCAGTGATCGGTGACTTTGTGGAACTTTCTCCCATCTCCCTCCTGCATCTCTGGAGCTCAGCCACAGTGATCTTGGGCTTCTTCTTTACCTCTCTCACCAAGGCTTTTCTCCCACGATTGCTTATTTTGACTGGACGGCCAGGTCGGGGAAGAGTTGTGGTCCCAAACTTCTTCCATTTAAGGATTATGGAGGCCACTGTGCTCTCAGGAACCTTGAGGGCTACAGAAATTCTTTTGTAACCTTGGCCAGATCTGTGCCTTGGCCTGAGCTCCTTGGGCAGTTCCTTAGACCTCATGATTCTCATGTGCTCTGACATGACTTTTGAGCTGTGAGGTCTTATATAGACAGGTGTGTGCCTTTCCTAATCAAGTCCAATCAGTTTAATATAAATACAGCTGGACTCCATTGAAGGGGTAAAAACCATCTCAAGGAGGATCAGAAGGAAATGGACAGCATGTGAGTTAAATATGAGTGTCACAGCAAAGGGTCTGAATACTTATGACCATGTGATATTTCAGTTTTCCTTGTTTTTTTCCTTGTTTTTTTCCTTTTAGTATGGGGGAGAGGCAGAGTGTACATTAATGAGCAAAACAATGAACTTTTTTGATCTTACCAAATGGCTGCAATGACACAAAGAGTGAAAAATTTAAAGGGGTCTGAATACTTTCCATACCCACTGTATATATCACAGAGTCGCTTCTTCCTCTATATATCCCCTATGTATCACAGGTTTAGCCTCCCCCCATATAAACCCTATAATCACAGAGCTAAGCTCCTCTATCAAAAACCCTATATATCCCAAGCTCAGCCCCTCCCCTCAAATATAACCCTTTTCACAGAGTTGCTCCTCCCCCTCCTCATATAACCCTATATATCCAGAGCCAGCCCTTTCTATCTATAACCCATATACACAGAGCTCAGCCCTCTACAAAAAACCCCATATATCACAGAGCTCAGCTCCTTATCAATAACCCTATGTTCACGAGTTATCTCCTCCCCCAAACATAAAACCCCTATATACACAGAGCCACTCCTCTCCCCTTCATAAAAACCCTTTTTAATCACAGAGCTCATTTTCTCCCCTCTATCAATAACCCTATAATCCAAGCTCAGCTTCTCCCTCTCTCATAAAACCCTTTATATCAAAGCTCAGTCCTCTCCCATCAATAACCCAATATATCACAGAGCTCAGCCCTCTCCCCCCTTCATAAAAACCCTATATATCACACACTCACTGCTCCCTCTATCATATCCCATATATAAAACAGAGCCCGCTTCCTCCTCTATCATATAACCCTATATATCACAGAGCCAGTTTTCCCCTCCTCTACATAAAACCCTATATATCACGAGCCAGCTTCTCTCCCTATCATAAAACCCCTATAATACAGAGCTCAGCTTTCTCCTCAAAATAACCCATATCACAGAGCCACTTCTTTTCCTCTACAAAAACCCCAATATCCAGAGCCAGCTTCTCCCCTCTATCATATAACCCTATTACACAGAGCTAAACCCTCTCCCCCTATATAAAACCCATATTATCACGATCGCCCCTCTCCTCTATCATAAAAACCCTATATTCACAGAGTCAGCCCTGCCCTTTTCATAAAACCCCCTATAATTCACAGAGCCCTCCTCGCCCTCATCAAAAACCCCTAATTCACAGAGCTCAGCTCCTTCCTCTTCATATAACCCTATTATCCACAGAGCTCAGCTCCTTCCTCTAATTATAACCCTATATACACAGACTCAGCTTCTTCCTCTAATATAACCCTATATATCACAGAGCTCGCTTCTCTCCCCTAAATAACCCATTTTTCCAGGCTCAGTCCTCCCCTCTATCATATAACCCAAAATACACACACTCAGTTCTCTCCTCTATCAAAACCCCCTAATATAAAGAGCTCAGCTTCTTTTTCCCATCATTCCCCTATATACCCAAGAGCCGCTTCTCTCCCTATCATGTAACCCTATATTCACAGAGCCAGTTTCTGCCCCTCTATCATATAACCCTATTTCACACAGCTCCCCCCTCTTCTATCTTAAAACCCCTAATATCACAGAGCTCAGCTTCTTTTCCTTATATTAACCCTATATATCACAGACTCAGTTTCTCCCCTCTATCATAAACCCCTATAATCACAGAGCTCAGTTTTTCTTTTTATCAAAAAACCCCCTAATACACAGAGCTCACTTTCTCCTCAACTGAACCCTATAAATCAAGAGCTCACTTCTCCCCTATCAGTAACCCTTATTCACAGAGTCACTTCTGTCCCTCTATCATATAACCCTATATACAACAGCCAGCCCTTTCCCCTTAATCAAAACCCTATATATCACAGACCCTTAGCTTCTCTCTCTATCATATAACCCTTTAAATTACAAGCTCAGCTTCTCTCCTCTATCATATAACCCTAATATCCAGAGCTCAGCTCCTCAAAACATAAAACCCCCTATAAATCCAGAGCCAGCTTCTCTCCTCACATAAAACCCTTTGTAAGGTTGAAAACAGAGGAAGGGTATATAAGGTGAAATACCCCGCCAAGAGTCCTTGATCCCCTTCAAATGTCCGACACATCCCCCCCAAGGTAAGGGCCTTTGGGGGGAATAAAAAGGCCAATTTTAGATAGGTGTCGACAGTATAGACGTCGACATATTTTAACGTTTAATTTAGCATGGCTTTCAGCCTTTCCCCCCGGTCGGCCTTCATTGGAGTGAGCATAGGCAGGGTGGGTGCTCACCCCCATGGATCCCCCCCCGAGGTTCCACCAGTTTTCTGGAATAATAATCAGCAGGGGAAGCTACTGGGGAGACAAAAAACTCCCGGGCTCCTTTTAAAGTCTGGAGAGGAGACACGCTGGGACCACAGGAAACTTCAAGCTATAGAAAGTTGGCCCTTTTTTAGTTAGAGCCCAGGGGGGCAGGGTTTTTTTTTTTAGTCGGTGCATCCCTTTGCCTTTTTGTTTTTGTTTGTGTTAAAAAAATACAGAGGCCCGTTTTTTTGCCCCAAGATTGCTCGTCTCTCCCCTGAAAACACACTGGGGCCAAGATCCCAACCCCGCTAAAGCTCACACCCTAATATCACGAGCTCACTCTCTCCTCTACTGTAACAAAGCAATGCCCCTGTTTTTTTTTTTTACAAAAAGATTAAAAAAGCTTGATTTTAAATGTAAATGTACTTTATATCTTTCTGCTATAAAAGGGAACTTATATAGGGGCCGACTAGAAGGACCACTAGGTCTTTTTTCGAAATCTTTTTCCCTAGTTTAGATTTTTATAAGTAAATTCACAATGAAAAGGGCCGAAAACAGACAAGTTTTTACAAACCTTTAAAAAAAAAAAAAAAGGGGCCCTTTTCCTACAGGGATCGCTGTTTTTTAAAGGGTTAAAAAAGTTTCAAAACAAGTAAACTTTGTAATATTGTCCATTCCATGTCCCCCCCAAATTCCCTAATATCCCCTCTTGTAGGGGCTGCATCAGCTCCCCCCAGGTCCTATAGTACAACCTGTTCAATCTTTTCCTGATGGGCCCTGCCAGCACGGGCCCACTATAGCTACAGACCTTTTTCGATCTATCCTAATAGGGGCCCCACGGGTCGCTATAGCTCCCGACCTTTTATCTCTCCTGATAGGCCCAGCCGGGTTTGCTATAGCTAAGCCCTGTTTCCCTTCTCCTGATGGGCCCCCAGAAACTGGTTGCATATCACAACCTGGTTTCAAACTGCAGCCTAGGGGAAGGCCAAAAAACCCCCACCCCCGGAATTAAAAGGAAACCAAGAAAACAGGACTGAATAAGAAACATTGTGGGTTGAAAAAACCCCCCTTTTAAGGGTTTAGGTACCGTAAATGTAAAATAACGATTTAAAAGACCAATGTATCGAAAAACTAAAGAAAATTTAAACAAATTTAACCCAAAGGGTTAACCTAATATATAATAAATAAAAAAGGGGGCACAACTTTTAACTCTTTAGGATTATTAGAATACAACCAGAACAACCACTCCTTGCATGTTCCTTTCTCTAAATATTAACCCAAGTATCATTAGTCTGAACTTATGGTGCATTGACATTGATTGCATTCCCAAAAAGGGGAGTTTTTCCTTGAAAAATAGGTGTGGTTTGGTACCGGGGGCCAAATTTTCAACCCCCCCCCAAATTTATTTGTAACCTCCCCGGGAAGAACCCTGAAAAAGAAAGGTTAAAGTTTAAAAAAAAGGGGGGCAAACCCCAAAAAACCGATTTCCGGCAAAAGACAATTTAAAGGTTCTCTGGTACAGAAAGTCTTTGCTGCCAGAAGAGCATGACTGTGCAAGCAGTGAGAAACAGTAAAACTGCTGAAATGTGTTTTATGCAAAAGGCATAGCAGGTTGTTCCTGCATCAAAAAAAAAAAATTTTATCAGGTGTGACCTTTTTGGGCCCACCAGTAGAAATTGATTCTTGGGGCCACCATGGAGCGATTTATTGGGGGCCCCCCCAGTGGGGTTTATTCCCTTTGGGGGCCCACCATGAAAAATGAATTCCGGGGGCCCCCCATGAAGATGATTTTTTGGGGCCCACCAGTGGGGGAAAAGTTTTTGGGCCCACCATGGGGGGAAAGATTTTTGGGTCCACCAGTGGAGATGTTCTTGGGGCCACCATGGGGGTTTATTCTTGGGTCCCCCAAGGGGGGTTGATTCTTGGTCCCCCCCCAGTTTGGGGGTTATTCCTGGGGGCCCCCATTTGGGGCGAAACTTGGGGGCCCCCCAGGGGCAGGGGATTCTTGGGGCCCACCAAAAGGATTGATTCTTTGGGCTTTACCAGTGGAGTTGATTCTTTAGGGCCCCCCATGGGGGTTGATTCTTGGGCCCACCATTTGGGGTTGATTTTTGAAAGGGCCCCCCATGAAGGGATTCTTTAGGCCCACCAGTGGGAGGGGGATTTTTGAAACCCACCCCTTGGGGTTTTATTTTTTAAAGGGGGCCCCCAGTGGAGTTGAATTTTTAGGGCTCACCAGTGGAGTTTTATTCTTAGGGCCCACCAGTGGAGCTGATTCTTGGAGCCCACCATGAAGTTGATTCTTGAGGCTCACCAGTGAGGTTGATTCTTGAGGCCCACCAGTGGAGTTGATTTCTAGGGCTCACCATGGAGCTGATTCTTGGGAGCCCACCAGTGGGAGTTGATTCTTGGGGCCCACCATGGAATTGATTCTTTTTGGGGCCACCATGGAGTGAATCTTGGACCATCAGTGGAGTTGATTCTTGGGGCCCACCAATGGAAATTATTCTTTTTGGGGCCCACCATTGGAGTTGAATCTTAGGACCATCAGTGGAGTTGATTCTTGGGGTGCACCAGTGGAGTTGATTCTTGGGGTCCACCAGTGGAGATGATTCTTGGGACCACCAGTGGAGTTGATTCTTGGGGCCCACCAATCGGAGTTGATTCTTGGGGTCCACCAGTGGAGATGATTCTTGGGGCCCACCAGTGGAGTTGAGTCTTGGGGCCCACCAGTGACTTGGATTTGAAGACGGTGTGTTATACAATTATTGAACCCCCAAAACTGCAAAAAATGAACTTTTCTCCACTCCGTATAATTTTCACCAACCAACCACTATTTAGAATATATTTCTTTGTATAGGAGAATTGTAGACAGTGTGTTATAAAATGGTTTCATCTACAATACTGCAAAAAATTGAGCTTTTGGGCACTGAGCATGATTTAGCAAATCCAAGCACTGTATAATATATATCCATGTATATGAGAGTTAGGCGTTATGTGAGCCTGCAAATGTCACCAAATAACAGCTTCTGGGTGTGGGAAAGATGCAGCCAGCAATACCAAACTCCCTGACTATTGCTGTCTATGGAGAGGAATATGCTATCTAACTAAGAGCAATCTGTACAGTACAGAGAGTGAGCTGAAAATGGCATTCAGAACGCAATACAGTGAAATAAATATAACATGGTCATGTGACTTTAGCAGCCAATGAGAGCCCTACACCTCAGCGATGACGTTTTTGACACTTCTCTGTGCTCTGCACTGATTGGACGGCCGCCAAAAGTGCAGAAAGGGGCTGAAAACTATTAAAATGGCGAACTCGAACATTTACTCGAACGAACAGTAAAATGTTTGATTCGGTTTGAGTTCGAGAAAATTGAATAGGAAAATGAGGAAAGGTCCAGCGTCCTTTTAAAATCTTCAACCTTCATTATAAAGCTTAAGAAGCCATGGGGACACAACAAGACACAAGACAAACCACTCAAGCATTTCAGTCCAACACTAGTCCTTTCTCATAGCATGGTTTGTAATGCATAGTGATCCAGAATATGTAATACGTGATAGCCAATCACAGAGCATGAAAAAAACATGTGATCACGAAGAACAATTAAAGACTAAGGGCGACATGTGTGATCAGGAGTTGCGCCTGTTTTTTGGCGTATACTTTGCCTCACTGGTCCAGATCCACTGTCGGACGCAGGGATGCGGTATTAGGCGCAACCTTCGCCACTTTCGGATGCGCCTAACATGAAGGGGCGTGTAATGGACGCGCTGTGGGCGTTCTGGGGCGGGACGCGGCAAATTTGAATCCTCCGAGGCATGCACGATCGCGGGTCAGCAAAGTGCGGCGCATTGCAGCGCTCGCCAGCTCCGATAGGCAGACCTAGTTGATTCTGGTCTAAATGAGCCAGAGGAGGCGAAGTGAAGCGAGAACGTAAAATTAGAGGAAAAATTATATAAGATCGCAAAAGAAATAAATTTCGGCTCTCAGCTCCGTGAGGCATGGAGTATGAATTAAAAAAATCGTCGTTATTAGGTGTAAAACATTATCTGAAAAAGAGCTCAAACCTTCTAAAAAAATACATACATAAAATCACTTTCCAAAAATCAAGAACGGCGCAACATCAGGAATTGGGATATTGGAAATTGCCGAGAAATACAGTAATTCAAATTCTGTAAGCTATTCTCATTGGTCGGCATAAACCAGCCAATCAGAATAGGAGTGCTAGGGACCCATTATAACCTATGGAGAAGTATGGACCAATCAAATGCAAAGGCGGGACAGTTCAAAATACAGTAAAAAGGCAGAAAAGAGCTGATTGGTTGAGCCCAGGCGGCAGATATGAATCCACCAATCATATGTAGTGCGTCTATTTTGAATGGAGAAAGAAGGGCGCGATAGAAGGGCGCCCTATAAGTTATTACTGTCTATGGTAAATATTCTAGTACTGTGATTGGTTGGAGGAAGAGGGGCTTGTCCTGCTTAGCCAATCAGCGGGTGAGCTACTTATCTCATAGAGTTCTATGGGGAAAAGAAATGCAGAGCGAGCTCTGTTTGTGATTGGCTAAGTTAAAAGAGGCGCGGTTATTTGGACCAATGGGAGAGCAAGCGATGCTCTTATGGGTTTTCTAATGCAATCTATAATAAAACTGTACATGGCAGAAATCTCCCGAAGTTGTACCGATCTGTATATAAAATTAACAATAATATGGGGGTAACGTAAATGAACAAATAAAAATGAATTCCGATGCGCCGATCTTCATACATGTCGCTCTAATAGTGTCAAATGAGATCATGTCTTTCGTTTAAGCCTAAGCCTTCTCAAAAAAAAATCAACCCTCTACTGGCTCTCAGCGGGGAACTTGTCCCGAAAAGGACGACCCCGCAAGAACTGTCTTCTATCACACTCTATCTAATTTCTCACCGGAGGGAGTGAAACCAACTCCACGTAGAGACATCATTTTTAGACACACTGGCCAAATGAAATCAGCTATATGCACCAGGTACAATGTATATCACAAGGCATTATGGGAAAGGGGCTGAGAAGTCCAAGCGCCCTCTGTTGGATGTAACAAATCCTAAATTTGCTTTTGATCCTCCAGGTCTTGAGAAAGCAAAAAGGATTTTAGCCAAGCCAGTATCTCTCATCTGCAGACAACGCTGTTTCGGGATTTTGTCCCTCATCAGTGCAGAGAAGAGTGATACTGGCTGGCTGTGTGGGAGGCATTGAGTGGCTCAGAAAGGGAAACATCTCTCCCTGAGAAGAGCACCGAACAAACGGCGTGTAGAGTTATGTATTGCCTTTTTGTTCGTTCGGTGCTCTCCTCAAGGAGAGATGTTCCCCTTTCTCAGGTACAATGTATTAATCCTTGTTTATGTTATGCTTAAAGTACATGTGTGGCATGAACACTGTGGGCTATTTTGATCTGTGACTAGTATTACCCCATTGAAAAGTCTCTGAAATTGAGACGAAACTCGTCTGATGAGTTTTCTGTTGGTATAAATATAGGATAAGACACTTTTGACCTATATTTAAAATCAGATCCACATATGTCACTTTAGAACATAACTTTTCTTACTTCAATCCTACAGAAAAGAATGGCCATGAATAAAAATAGAAATAGGTGCCACTTATAGGGTGTGATAGAGGACAGTTTCTGCGGGGTCGTCCTTTTCGGGGCAGGATCTCCGCTCAGGGTCAGAAGAGGGTTGAGTCTTTTTTGAGGGACAGTAAGATCTTGGAGACTCCCCTAATGATATTCCAGGTTATAGATGATTTGTATACCCCCAAAAAATTTTAAAGTATTCTGGTTAAAGTTAAATTTTAGAGGATTGGGTTTATAACTAATTTCTTTCTTTCCTCAGTCATATTTGGTAAATAGGTTGTTCTGTATGATCCTGAGCAAAATGCAATGAGGCAGCTGAGACATTTCTAGTTTCAAAGCGAGGAATATCCAATAAATGTTGGCGAATTGTGTAGTACTACCAATGTATGGTATGACAATCAGTACATGGTACTGTATAAACAATGTATTGTGAGTTACAGTGAAATGGGTTGTCTCACTACAAGGATTGCTGCTTTTTATGCTAAAGATCTTGCAAAAACAAGTCACTTTGGGAATATTGTCCATAACAGTGCCTACCTATTCCTAGATATTTCCCCTCTTGTATGGGCTGCATCACTCCTCAGGTCACTATAGCTACAGACCTGTCAGTCTCTCCTGATAGGCTGCCCGCACTTGGTCCTATTCCCAAAGCCCTGGGTTCTAGTGCACCCAGTAAAGCCTAAACACGCCCCGAATTCAAAAAAAAACCAAGAAAACGGGACGGGGTGAGATGAATCAATAGTGAGACGACCCCTTTAACCACGACACTGAGGCCTTTTCTTGTTTGTACTTTCGTTTTTTTTCCCTCCTCGCCTTCCCAGAGAACAATTTTTTTTTTTTTTCACCTAAAACACAAGTGAGGGGCTTTTAATTTTTCAGGAGAAGTGTCTTTCTAAGGGTGAAAATTTTCTATTCCCTTTGAAAATTTTGGGAAACCACAAAAAATTGGAAATGAAGCAAAAGTGAAAAAAACCCACTTGCGCTATTTTTGGGGGTTTTTAAACTTTTACGGCTTTGAATTTTCAGTAAAAAGTGTGTTACGAAATTCTACAGGTGGAAAAAATCCGGGAAATACCAACATTAGGGTTTTTTTTTGTTTTTTTTTTAAAAACCTAAAAAAATTCCAAACATTTTTTTTTTTGAAATTTTTTGCCGGGGGGCCCATTTTCTGCCCCCAAAATTTTTTTTAACAAAAAACACCTACGGAGGATAGGGGCATTTTTTTGCGGCTAAAGTGCACTTTTTATTGCTCCCCATTTGAAATGCATGCGCTTTTAAATCAAATTTTTTCCCAAATTTTTAATGGGCCGTGAAATGACAAAAAAACAGCAATTTTTAAGCGTTTTTAATTTTTTTCTTCTAGGGTGTTCACTCCGGGATAAATGATTTTAATTTTTTAATAGACAACTTTTTTCCTGGGCATTTATCCCAAATAGTGCACTTTTTTTTTTATTTATTTTTTTTTATTTGCAAAAAAAGAAAGGGGGTGATTTGAATTTTAAAAATTTTTTTTACACTTTAAAAAAAATTTTTTTTTTTCTTTAAAAAAAGGGGTTTTGCCACCAAAATAAAAATTTACGTGGGAATTTTGTAAATTTTCCCAAAAAACTTTTCACCATTCTCATTATTAAAAATTCTGCACCGTTTATGTTTTTAAAACTGCTCCTTTTGTGTCCATTGTTTACCTCACTCCAGGGATTCGACCAGGGCTGAGAGCTTCCAATCCTGGGCCCCAAAGTCAACCCTCACCTCTCCTCCAGCGCAAATGGGGTTAAAAACCCGGGCTTTTTCAAATCCCGTCCTCTGTGCTCCTTAAATATCAAACACTCAAAAAAAAAAAAAAAGAAACCTCAATGAGGTCGTCACGAGAAGAGAAATAAAACCACAGGTTTGGTTCCTGCGGGATTTGAACCGAGGACCTTTGTGCGAAGCAAAAGTTTTTAACCCTGAGCAAAAAATGTACTACTTACAGTTCACCTAAACAACCTTTCAAAAACAAAAGAAAGGGCAGGGATGTATGCCCGCGGGTCACATGATCTCAATTAAAAAAAAATCACACACGCCCCCTTTTTGACACACAACTAGAGCGGATGCAGGAGGTATGAGATGAGATCGTGGCAAAACCCCTTTAACTTTGAGTCCTCCCTAGGGTACTTCACCACTAGGGGAATCAATTATTTTGTACAGTCTAATGCAGACATCCTCACACGTCGGTTCTCCAGCTGGTGGGAAACTACAACTCCCATCATGCATTTATATAATCTATAACAGTGGGAATGATGGGAGTTGTAGTTTTCCAACAGCTGGAGGGCCACAATTTGAGGATGCCTGCATTAGACTGTACAAAATGATCGCTCCCCCAGGATGTCTGGTCTAATGCATATATCTGTTTAGAACTGTTGTGTTGGTGCCAAGTTAAAAAAAATGGCTCATGCAACTTCATAGCTATCACCCTAAATGTGAAATAATACATGTGAACTAAAAACAACATGTCATTTTTTAAAAGATTCTGTTTTCTAAACTAGTTGCAAAATATTTCCCCTTGTATAATAATGCTGGTGGACGCCAAAAACCAAGAAACACAAGAAGTACGCCAGCAGTCACACAAAAGGGCAATACGAAACATATCACTAAAAAGACTCTTTCTTAGATGATTCCACAAACGGGCAGCGGGCGGACAAAGACAGGTGCAGAATTTGGTGGAGATACAAAGCGGATAATGCTGGAGGAATGGAAGAGTAATAGCAATAACTGTCTCTAGCTAAGTGTCCCTAACACTGTCCTTCAAAGTTTGCACCATGACTACCACTAACACCAGAACCACTATCCCTAATGTGACCCTAACGACTTCCCCTAAAATTCGTCCCTAAGCTAAAAACTGACCCTAATACAAAAAGTGGCTTTAGAATACGAGTCCTGTGAAGTTCCCAACAGAAACTAGACAAACACCAAATCTATGTTTCTTAATAATTAAAGACTCCAAAACTAGACCGAATGTGACTAAGACAAGAAACAAAATACTTCAGCCGGACACTACGAAATAGACAATAGACAGGACAGCACACTTCAACACAGCAGGACGCGACAGGATCCAAACCTCTATACTCTGCACAGTCAATACTTCTTATGATGAGATGAAGTCGTGGCATGGACTTCTGTGATCTCACTTTTATGAAGCCTACGAGCCGCCTCCACTGCCGTGTCTGTTGCGTTAGAACTGATCGACCTTGTGATGAGCGACTAATGCAGTATTAACCCAATTTATTAAAAATCAGAAAATATTTTATTAATAAATTTACTTAAAGTACATAGAGGTCAGGTCATTGCAGAGAGTGACCTCAACTCTCTAGATGGTAATCCACTGGAGCAAAGCATCCTCAGACCACAAATTAGACATTTACTTACACACGCTTTGCACATAGGCCTCCTCTGTTTTTGAGGCAATAAGGGGTGTTGCCATTCCCACCTCACTTTCCTCCAACTCTTTAATTTTTGCTTGCCATGACATGTTGGCTTTTTGATCCTGCCGACTACGCCAAGTTGTCTTAGCCAACTTAGCAGTCATATAAGCAGCAAGTTGTGGTTCCTACGTAGCATTTGTCACCTGTGCTCTATAGTCCCAAATGATGATTATTTTCTAGGGAAGAGAACCCTCTCATACTGCATCTCTCAATCAGCTCTGGGACTAATACTCTCCCGAGAGATAGCTCGCTTGCCTGCTTGCTCGCTCTCTCTGAAAACTAACCATCTCAAATACACAACTAAGTTCTAAGCAAGACTAATTGAGGCATCTGCTTGGTGCTAGCCATAGCCGCTGGTAACCTTTCTTTGCACTGACCAGTTCCATTGGTCCCTGACACACACTGCCTTACAGCTTACATTGCTAGATCACCACTGCTCAGCTCCTTCTCTGTCCTGCAAACTTTACTGCAACAGCCTTTGTCTCATAATTGTAAGGATGGTGGGGGCCACTCCTTTAGGTTCTTTTAAATTGCAGAGGGAGACAATGTGGGACTCTGAGTACTGGCGTACAAATAAAGACAAAAGATACTTGCTGACCGGGAGAACTGTGGCTTTACTTTCCTTGTCTTCCAACAACGACGAATGCAGAACACTCTTGTCACTCATATAGAGATTCATGCAGCTCTTGCAGCTTCACTCACACGCCCAGCAGTACCCGATCAGGCTATCCTCCATTCCTACCTCATTGCTGTTTTAACCCGACTTGCATAAGTGGCTTCTTCCACTCCGTCCAGGTTGGCTACTCCTGCTGCTGCCTTTGAGGACCCTTGTGGCCTTTTCTCCTATATGCTGCGGCCGGGAGACAGGTTTCGGCCCCGGCTACATCCCGGCTTGCTTGTTGACAAACACTGAACTATGTACAAAGTCCTTTAAGGCTTCCTAGCCTTCTTCTTTCCTTTCCAGGAATATCTGCCGCCCCCCATTCCAGCCGGAATGGGGTATCCTGCTCCTATCTGCCTCTCATAGGCAGACTCCAGCAGACTCTCCAAAAGACTGACTGTACAAACTACATTTCTCCCTAGATAACTTTGAATCCCCTGCTGCTGGCAGCTAACCCCCTTTCTACTTTATAGAAAGTCAGCTCCCTATTGGCTGAAAGGGTATAACACCGCTGTATCCATGTAGACTAAAACTGTGAACACCTCTTAACATGAATCTATGGCCTTCTACTTAACATTCCTATTATTACTATACCTAAGTCTCTATAGTCCACTCACTACTTTCCCAGATAAAGATAACTAACGCTTTTACACACCTCACATAATAGTGCCCCAAAAAGGCCTCTTTATACACCTCTCTTCTCTTTATACACCTCATCTGGTGCTGCAGTGCTAACTGTGACACGCACAAGCTTCCCAGGCAACTGGACTTAACCTGGAAAGAAGGTACCTAAAATAGAGCACAGAAACATCATTTCTGCCACCAGTGCAAAACAGGGCCCATAAGAACAGGAAATTTAAACATGGCGTAATAAAGTCTTGCAATACAATAAAACATAAAATGTATCTACTGCAGTTTCTAGTTTATAGGGTCACGTACACTAATGAGCAATCACTACAGGGATAACATAGGCATGACTAATAGGCAGAGAAATGTGGACACTGCAGCAATTATCAATATGTTACCAAGAATAGTTGTACTAATGTTGGAAGCTAAGTATTACTGATGGTAAATGATGAAACAATCTACTTTTTGTAGGGATACAAATACATTAGTCAAGGTAAACGCAATAAAATCAACATATGAACACAAGATGGACAGGAAAGCAATGCAAGTAGTGTCCTGCGTAAATATTACATGTAGCTCATGTAAAACCATGAAAAAACATGGAGTTTCCTTGCAGACCAGTCCCATCAGTGACACAAGCAGCATTCATAAGAACATTTAAGCTATGTCTACACAGCACAAGTTTTCCATCAGTACTCTGTGCTGCATAGATAGCAATAAAAAATCTGTGCTGGTGTCGCATGGTGGGCGCTATGATTATTATTATTATTATTATTTATTTTAGAGTGCCATTGATTCCAGGGCGCTGTACATTCGAGGAGGTTACATACATAACATGTCAAACGAGTACAATGATAACGATGAATGACTTCAGGTGGCACAACAGAGGGAGAGAGGACCGTGCCCGCGAGGGCTCACAATCTACAAGGAGGGGAAGAACAAAATGAGGGGGAGACATTTTATGGGTGAAATGACAGCGAAGTTTTCTAAGGGTTTTAGGGTCCTGAAGAAATGGGTTTTCAGGTTGCTTTGAACTTGGTGAAGGTGGAGGAGAAATCCCCAGGTTTTGGGGCAGTGAATTCCAGAGAAGGGAAAGCAGGGAAAGTCTTGGAGCGATAGGAGCTGATAAGGGAGATCGCTGGGACGTGACCCGGTTTTTTTTGTATTCTGGGGCCCTGACAACAAATCATAGTTTCCCAGCTGTTTTTTTTATCATCCTATTGGTTAGGCGCTTTAAAAGAAGGTTTGAATTTGGGTTGTGTTCCCCCTGTGATGCCCAGATTTTTAGGAAACGTTTTTGGTTTTTGTGCGCCCCCTGGGTCTTATCTTTTTATTCTTGGTCCCATTGTGGTTTAAGATTTTCTTATTAAGATATACTGTATTTTCATTACTTAGTCATATCAATAAAGGCATACAAACCTACGGGCATCATGTTCCATAACAGTCCCATTTTTTAGCCATTTAATATTTTCTTGTAGGTTTGAGTTTTTGCTTTTTGCTTTTTGTCTGAATTTTTTGGGTTATTATTGGTCTTGGTAGAGTTTTGTGTGTTGGCGGTGTTCTAAGTATTATGGCTTTAATATTTTCTACTAGTTTTGATTCATTATTGGCGTTTTTGTTTTAGGTTTTGTTTTAGGTACCCTCTGCTGCATAGACAGCAGTGAAGAATCCGTGCTGTAGTCTACACAGCATGGATCTTTTACCGTCCGTTTACAAATCCGGAAGAATATTCAACATTTTGCACATTCCGCAGGATGGCTGTCGCATTCCCGTACATTCAATTGTACGGGGCCAACAGCAAATCCAAAATCCGACTGTGGCTTTTGCGCAAATACGCACCAAAAACCACCGTCCAGCAAATGTCAAAATGCTGTTGGATTTTGGACGCCATTTTGACATTTGCTTAGTAGACCTAACCTAAGGGTACGGCCACATGCCAAGTGTAAATGCCGGATTCTGTTTAAGAATCTGGCTGGTATTTTATCATCTTTTTCATAGTTTGGGGGACGGTTCTGTCCGCGGTTTGCGGATTCACCCGTCCCCCTTAACCATTGACTAGCACACCCTCTGTCTGAAAACCGGACGGAAGATTGTGCATGTTCCAAGTCTTTCGGAATCCCAGCGCTGCAAAAATCCGTCCGGCTGAAAATCCTTCAGGGGAAATACTGAGCGGATTTTTTCAAAGCTATTGGGGATTTTAAAATAGTAAAACCCAAAATTATTTTTAAAAAACCCTTGCTGTGGTACAAACCCAATTAAAAAATTCACGGGCCGATTGCCCCCCTTTGTGTGAAATTCTTTTGGGGGTATGTTCACACGGCTTATTTTTACGGGGTTTTTGGACGGGTTTTCGAGCTTTCCCTCCCAAACCCTCGGCTAAAAACACGCTTTTCAGAAAGGCTTTAGAGGCGTTTTTTCGGCAAGTTTTGGGGCAGGTTTTGGCAGGTTTTGGATGAGGTTTTAAACTTGGTTTCCACCCTAAAATTTAAATAGCAACGAAAACCGCCTGAAAACCGCAACCGAAAAAGTTTTAGAATACAAAAACACCTCTTTTCAGTGCTTCCAACTACAACGAGGTTTTGCATAGGAATCAATGAAATCAACTGGGGCGTTTTGGACGATGTTTTGGGTGGGAAACGCTCCGAAAACTTCGTCCAAAACCTCGTCGAAAAAAGCCGTGAAATTTTCCTTACCCTACCAATATAGTGGGTCATGATAAATATTAGCGCATCCTATCTATGAAATCATTGTATATATCTATTGTCTGTGTCACGACTAACTGGAAATGGGCAGTGGATCTTTAATTTTACATTTCTCAAACAAAAGCCCCGCAGGCACAATGCAGCGCACCACGTCAATTTATGTGGCCCTCGAGAACTTAGATTGGACCGGCTCCTTGGATTGATTCCTGGGATTGGACTAGCATCTATAAGACTTTGATGGCATATCCAAGCGATAAACCATCAAAGTGCAAGGTGGGAAGACCTTTGTTATAGGGAGACCATAGTGGTAAAGTAATAACTGCAAAACAACACCTTATATTATAGCACAAAATAAAATACAACTTCTTTTTATGTTTTATAAGCACTTTGGGCCATGAAGGACATTGATCTGGCACCAAATTACTGCCTTGTAAAAAATATTAATGCTAGATCTGGGTTTATTGCTTGGAGTTCACTTCAAAATAGAAAAAAAGGCAAGACTTGCTGTAACAGATAGCTCTAATGTTATTGGCAAGCTGGGTGTCTCTCTCCCCTCCGACATTAAAGAGATAGAAAACGGAGATATGAAGACGGTCCAACAGTTACCCAGCGAAACCAATCAGAGCTCAGTATCTTTTTTCCAATATAGAGAAATAAAAGTGACTCTGATTTGGTTTTATGAGCTCGATTGGTTTTCTAGGGCTTGATTTGGGTTGCATGGCTGTTATTGGTTGCTATGGGGTCGATTGGTTGTTTATTTTTTTTTTGAACTTATTGGTTTTTATTATTTTTTATATTTTATTTTAGAACCCTCATTCCCGAGCGCTTACAATCTGTTTGCTACAATCATAGGTCAAATAAGTACAAGGGGGACAAATTAATAAATAAATACTAGTACGGAGGAGAGAGGTCCCCGCCCCTGAGGGTTACATCTAAAAGGAAGGGGGGAAAGACAGAAGGTGTGGGGCACACCTGTTTGTGGGGTGCGGGCAGCAAGGGTTAATGTTTTTAAGGGAATCCTGAAGAATTTGGGGTTTTTTGGTTGCTTTTGAGGCTGAGATGGAGGGAGTCTGAAAGTGTTGGGGCATGAGTTCCAATGTGGGGGAAGCAGGGAGAAGTTTGGAGACGGTTATGGGAGGAGGATAAAGGGGGAGCAGAGGAAAGGTCCTGTGAGGAGCGGAGATTCTGGGGGGGTATCTGGGGTTGGGGGAAGATGTTGGAGGGGGGAGGGTTTTTTGGCAAGGTTTTGTAACTTGAACAATTCGCTGGGAAAAAAGGGGGGCCATGAAGGGGGTTGGGAAGGGGGGAAGGGGAAAAAGTATGAGGAAGAGTTTAATCAGACGGGGGGGCCCCCGGTTAAGGATGGGGTTGGAGAGGGGAGGGGCTAGCTGGGGGGGCCACAGAGAAGAATTTGCAATATCTAGGCGGGGATGAGGGGGTGCCCAGCATTTTGTGCTTTCAAAGTTAAGGAAAGAGTTTTTGGAAGTATTTTTCAGTGGAGGCGGAGGCGGGGGGGGGTTGGATTGTGCGGTTTAAAGGACAGATTGGAGTCAAAGGAAAACCCCAAAGGGAGAGGACTTGTTTAAAACTTTTTGAAGTTAGGTGTAGGGGTAGAGGGGACGGGGGGAAAATGTGAATTAAGTTTTCTCCCCGTTTTTATTTTTTAGGAGACGGAGGGGAAGAAGGAGGAAATTGGGCAAGACGTCAGGGATCCGGGAAAAGTAGATGACATCTTGGGCGGAGATTAAAGTTTGGGGGGCGTCCATACAGGTGGTAATGAAAACCTGTAGGGTAGACGAAACCCAGGCCAAGGGTGTAGAAGAGAAGAGTAGGGGGGCCGGATGACCCCTTGGGGGGACACCAACAGACAGCGGGCTAGAGGAGGAGGAGGTCGAAGAGTGAGAGACACTGAATGTCTGATCAGTGAGGTACGAGGAGATCCAGGAAAGGGCCAAGTCCATGATGCCGAGGGAGGAGAGGATGTATAGAAGGAGGGAATGGTCGACAGTGTCAAAGGCAGAGGACAGGTCTAAGAGTATAAGGAAAGAGTAGTGGGGAGGCTTTGGGCAGCTACTAGGTCTTTGGGTGATTTTGGTTAGAGCGGTTTCTGTAGAGGGGTGCGGAAAAGGCCCGATTGCAGCGGTCAAGGAAGAGTTGGAGGAGAGGTGAGAGGATAGTTGAAGAATGGACGTCCTGCACAAGGAGCTTAGAGGCAAATGGAAGTAGAGAGATGGGGCGATAGTTGGACAGACAGGAGGGGTCAAGAGATGGTTTCTTAAGGATGGGTGTGATGGTAGCATGCTTAAAGGAGGAAGGAAAGGTGCTATGAGCTCTGATTGGTTGCTGTGGGCTCTGATTGGTCACTATGAGCTCTGGTCGCTATGGGCTCTGATTGGTTGCTGTGAGCTCTGACTGGTTGCTATGGGCTCAGATTGGTAGCTATGAGCTGTTATTGGTTGCTATGGGCTCTGATTGGTTGCTATGAGCTCTGATTGGTCACTATGAGCTCGTTTGGGTTTCGCTATGAGCTCTGATTGGTCGCTATGGCTCGGGTTTGGGTTGCAAATAAGCTCTGATTGGTTGCTATGGACTCTGGTTGCTATGGGTTCTGATTTGCTGCACTAGGCAACAAGGATAGTCTTACTGCTAGACAGTTTTGATAAATGGGGCCCAACGTATTTACAACAAGAAAAATTTGGCAAGGATTTTACTCTAGTTTTCCTCCGTCTGTACCCACCCGACCTCCATTCCTCAAGCCGTGACCGTCATTAGATTTATATTATAAATATAAATTTTCTAATAAAGATCTTCAATTTCTTAGTTTCTTTTCATCCTATTATTCCATTAAAGACACATATATAAATAACCCCTGAGTAGATTTCACAAATATAACACGGACCATCTAAAAAAAAAAAAGTAAATGTTAAAAACAAAAAACATGCACAGCGAACACGAAGACTTACAAGAAAGCACTATAACTCAATATCTCATTTAAACCCCTAGGTTTTAATGCATCAACCTTGAAAATTCAAAAGGTCTCAAGGTGCGCCAATTTGGTCTTAAGATCACCTCCCCTACCGCCCAGACGAATTGTATCATTACCTTTTACCTTGAGGAAAGTAGCATCACGTTTGTGAACCTTTTTTAAAATGTCCGGGGATTGGTTTCAAACTCAAATTGTCAGAAACAGAGGCTTTTTGAATTTCCAATACACGTTCTCTAACCCTTACCTTAAACTTCCGCGACGTCAGTTCGATGTAGATTAAATCGAATGGACATGTGGCATCAAAGGCGTAACTTAATGCTCCTGGGCCCTGATGCAAAGAATGAAATAGGGCCCCCCAGTTACCATGTGTCTTTACAATACTGGTGTTTTCTTATGTGGCAGGAGGGCTTTTGGGCCCCCATAGGCTGCTGGGCCCGGTAGCGGCTGCTACTTTTGCACCCCCTATAGCTACGCCCCTGTGTGGCATAATATACCAGCCATTAGCTGTTGCATATAATTCTCTGTGTAATTCTAAATTCAGTAGAACCATCACTGGATTTAAATTTCGTAGCTCTCTCAATATTTGCACAAGCAATGTAACTCCCACAAGGATAGCGTCCCCATTTTTCTTGACTCTTGACCAAATGCCGATGCCAGGATCACCCCCTGTAATAACTGTGAACCCAAAATTTTTTTTTTATTTTATGTCTATATGTCATAGTAAGATAGGGGTACTTAAATCTGCTAGTTACCTGGTCAACCATCAAATTGTCCTCAGTTTATCCCTCATCTCTCTCCAAAGTCCATTGAATGTTTAAGCTCCATTCTTTGTTTTTTTCTTTGGTATTAGTAATTCTAATTCGCCCCTTTTGCCTGAACAAGCTACAGTAAATCTATGATCAGTTGTTTTCCGATATATATATATATATATATATTTTAAATTTTATATATATATTTAAAATATATATTATATTTTTTTTTTTTTTTTTTTTTTTTTTTTTTGCACATTCACTACTTATGCTGCTCAATGTTTTGTATAATCTTTATTTTTGTCTATAGCCTTTGTATCATATTTTGCTCATATTGATTCACATTGGACTATTTCAATGTTTCCATCCACTATATGAAAAGCCACATCTGCTGGTTTTTCTCACTCTGACATGAAATCAGAATTAACCTTCCCCGTTTTAGGTCAATTAGGAACCAAAATTATTTCTATTTACCAAATGCAGAATACTGAGAGAGAGAATGTTTTAAGGCATTTTTATTACTTTCTGCAAAGTCAGAAGTTTCCATCCATTTCATTAGTATTTGGCAGCTTTGTCCTTGGGGCAAACATTTTGGATCCTTCCACAAGCTTCTCACAATAGTTGGTAGGAATTTTGGCCCCTTCCTCCTGACAGAACTGGTGTTTAAATGAGGCCATGTTTGGGGGTCATCTTGCCGCACCTGCCTTTTCAGCTTTGCCCAATAAATTTTCAATAGGATTTGATCAGGGTTTTGTGATGGCCACTCCAAAACATTGACTTGGGTTCCCCTTTAAATATTTGTAACCTTTTTTGGGCAGTAGCTGCAGGTAAATTGTCCATTTAAAAACCCCATTTCCGCCCAAGCTTTAACTTCCCACTGATGTTTTTGAATGTTTGCTTCTATTACCATTTAAATCCTTTTCCTCTGATCCCATCTTTTTGTAAGTGCCCATTTTTCCTCGCAAAAAAACCCCCCAAAAACATGAGGGCTGCCACCTCTGTTTCACAGTTGGGATGGTGTTCTTTGGCTTCCAAATTTTTTCCCCTTTTTTCCCTTTCCCAAACAAAACAATGTAATTATGGCCAAACCGTTTCAATTTTTTTTTTTCGTCAAATCATGGGGAAATGCTCCAGAATGAAGTAGGTCTTTTTTCCTGGCATTTGCAAACTTTAATCGGGCTTTTAATGTTTTTTTTTGGGGAGTAAGGGGCTTCACCTGGCAGAGGGGGCCTTTCACCCCAGTTGCTACAGACCCGTTTACTGGGGATAATGACACAATCTTCCACTTCCACCACCATCTTCAAAAGGGTCTTTTGCTTTTTGTTTTTTGGGGTTATAGCAAATGTTGGACCAAAGCACTTTCATCTCTGAGACACAGAACACGTCTCCTTCCTGAGCGGTATGAGGCGGGACTTTTTCCATCTTTTTTTGTACTTTTGCGTGAATGGTTTGTCAATGAACAAGGCACCTTCAGGTATCAAAAAATTGCACTCAAGGGATGAACCAACTTGTCAAGTCAAATTCCTTTTCCCCTGATTTTTTGGGCTGTTTTTATTAATTTTCCCCATGATGTTAAAATCACAGACCAATTTTTTGAAATTTAAGGTTGGATCCCTTAAATGCCAAAAAAAGGTTTTTTTAAACACTAATTAAAGTATAAAGTACAAAGAGGACGTGTATCCCACAAGTATAAAAGTCAAAATGTTATTAATTACTAGATTAAAAAAGACTAACCTTATTAAATCCCTAATTGAATATTGAACCAAAACCCTACCTACACAGGGCTCCAGCCCCGACAAGGGCGACCCCGCTCAGGAACCTTTGCCTGTCTCTAAAGCCTAAGATCCACCTTAAGTGCAAAAGCTGTAAAAAAAAAAAAAATCCTAAGGATAGGAATAACTAAGGAACCTAGAACTTGAATATAAATAGCTCACTTGTTTCCCAAAAATGCCATCAATATCAGTAAACAAATGGGACAAAAAAATTGAGGGGCAAATGCAAAAAATTTGGGAATTAAAAACCCCAAATCCATTGCTTTTAAGCGGGGATAGAAAGTGCCTGTTTATAAACCTGTTTTTACAGGGTCATAAATCAGGGGCATTTTTGTGTCAGGTAAAAATTTCTGGGTCAGGTAAAACCCCTTTAAAGTTCTCTACCTGTTCCATCTGTAAGTGACAGAAAGGGCTGGCGAAGCTTTAAAAAAAAGAAACTTTTCTACGGTTCTAGTGCAACCCCCCACCCTCCCCCTCTAGGAAAATTTTAAAAATTTTTGAACAGGCGGCTGGCAGAACTCGGGCGAAAAGAAGCCAATACTGGGTACCCCGTTCATAATTTCCCCTTGAAATGTTTTAAAAGAACAATTAGCCCAAAACACTTGTTACTTCCTGAGTCATACCCCAAACTTTCCCTTCAAAATGAAAATGGTCATCAGGGGGGAAGACAGGAAAAGCAAGGGGAAAACTCACACCCCCATGAAAAAGGCTTAAAAAAATGAATAAATTAAAAGTTTGCCTAATTAACAAAGTAAACAAATCCTAGGGCATAAATATAGCAGCAAGGGACGCATAATACGATACCCTGATATAGTACGACCCATAATTAAAGTAGGTTACATAGGTCCCAACAAAGACGTAAAACCCAGGGGTGGAGTATAAGAAAGAGGCAATACAAAAGTTAAGGGCTTAGCTTGTAGTGGGGCCTTTGCATTTTTTTTGGAGCAGAGCCACAGGTCACGCGATGGCCGGGCTGACGACAATTGAGCGCCCAGATATGATGTCATTGATAGGAGCCCCTATATATGCACGGACCTGCGGCAATGGAAGATCACTCCTCCTGAAGAAGCAACACAAAACGTGCGTTGGGGAACGCACATGGTGTGGTGGTGGTGTGTTTTGGAACACATTGAATGTAAAGATCAGGAAAATCACGTCTTTTTACAAAGAGAATGCCTTTGGATAAGGCTAAAAAATGGCAATCGCTATACCGAAAGGCTTAAATGAAAACATATAGTCTAAAATTTCATTTCACCATTTTAAATTCTTCACTTTGGTTATTTTTGATATTTTATAGATTGTTTTTATTGTTGCCCTGTGGGTATTTTAAAACAGGTTTTCTATTCATTGCAGTGCACATGCTTGAGGAAGGAAGGGCAAAGCCTTTCGGAAACGTAGAGCACAGGGTGTGGCAGGATTGCTCTGATGTTAACGGCTCCTCCCAGCCATCTGCTTGGATCAACTAAATAATCTGGTGAAAGCTATTGCTGGCTTCAAAAAACTATAGTATTTACCACTCAGATTCTGTTCTATATTTTTCTACATTTTAATGTGTCCTAGAGACTGTTGGAATTTATGTATTGTTAAAATAAATTATATAAAATATACTTAAAGAATGTTGCCATAACTTACGTTTGAAGGTCCGTGATACTGTTGTCGGGAGAGAACCAAAATGAAAATACTTTTTGGCCACAATGGAAAAATCGGATATGTTTGGCGTAAAAGCAACACAAGCTCTCTCCCCCTGAACACACTTACCCACTGGTCACACATGGCTTGGTGGGCTGCATCATGAGACCAAGGAAACACCCCACCTCCCCCACTGTTCCCACACATGGCGGTTGGTGGGCAGCATAATGAAGGACCAAACGAATACACCACCCGTCCACAATTGTCAACATTGGTGGGAGGAGGGCAGGTCATGAAGGAACCAAGGAACACACCGTCCCCACTGCACACATGGTGGTCGGCAGCATCATGATAGGACCACAGGTACACACCGTTCCCTCTGTCACACATGGTGGGGGCGTAGCATTCTTGGTTTGGGACTTTCTTCAGCAGGGCAGGGAAAGGATGGTTAAAAATTTGATGGGGAAGAGGGATGGAGCCAAATTTAGGGGGGGACCATTTCTGGAAGAAAACCTGCTGGGCTGGGAGTCTGACAAAGGTGACCTGAGGACTGGGACGGAGAAATTTAATCTTCACAACATGACAATGATCCAAAACATAAAGCAACATGCTTACAATGGAAGGTTCCCAAAAAAACACGGTATCCAGGGTGTTAGAACGGGAGTTTTGTCCACAGTCCAGGGACCTCGGATCCAAATCGAGGATTCTTGTGGAAAGAAGCTGGAAAAAATGCTGTTCACATAAAAACGCTCTCCCATCCAACCATCCACTGGCCTCCAGCTGCTTCATCTAACGCCCCTGATACAAAGCTCTACCGAAAGCTCCAGTGCTCACAAAGCTCTCCATTCCCTAACTTCACTTGGTCCAGCTGATCACATATGCTCTCCTTCCAACAATCATGAGCTCAGGCTGCTCAACAAAAACGCTCTCCATTACAAACCTCACTGTATGGCTTCACAATGCTTGTACACCATACGCTCTACACATCAATCCTCCATGGGCTCCAGGATTGATCACAAATACGCTCTCCATTCCAAACCTCCTCTGTAGCTCCAGCTGTTCACAAATAGCCCTCCATCCAATCCTTCATGAGCTTACAGCTGGTCTAACTATACGCATTGTTACCATACCTTATCCTAATGTGCTCCTGCTGCTCTAAAATACGCTCTCATCCAACCTCATCTGAGCTACAGCTGTGCAAAATTACGGGGGAGGGGGAACCTCTCACTCCAGAACCTCACATGTGATCATTTGCTGATCACAAAACGTTCCCATCAAACCCTCACTGAGCTCCAGCTGTTCACAAAAACGACTCTCATTCAACGACACTGAAGCTCCAGCTTGTTCACAAAATAAGCCCTCATCCTAACTCAATGTGCTAAAGCTGCTCACAATACATTCTCATCCAAAAACTTCTCACTTGTAGCTCCAGCGCCCACAAAACGCTCTCCTTCCCAAAAACTCACCTGTGCTCCAGCTGGCTTACAAACCGCTATCCATCCCAACCTCACTGGGGCTCCAGCTGCTCACAACGCTAGTACCTTCCAAAATCCTCTAAACTGAATGCACTCCAAGATGCTCACAAACGCTCTCCATCAACCCTCCAAACCTTGAGCTCCAGCCTCGCTAACAAAAACGCTTTTATCCTATTACATCCCTCACGAGCTCCCGCTGTTCACAAACAACGATCTCCATCAACCTCCTGAGCTCCAAAGCTGTTTATCAACAAAACCGGATCTAAATCCATACCTCAACTGAGCTCCAGTGTTCAACAAACGTTCCTCCAATCCAAACTCACTGAGCTCCAAGCTGCTTTACATAAACGCTCTCAATCCAAAAACTCACCTTGAGCTCCAGCATGCTCTTCAAAATTTCGCTCTCCATTCAAAACCTTACTGAATCCCAGCATGTTCACAAACGCTCTCCATCCCAAACCACTCAATGAGCTCTCCAGCTGCTTCACAAAACGGCTCCTCCATCAATCATCATGCAGCTAATAGTTCGCTCAACAAACCTATCCATCCAAATCACTGAGCTCCCACGCTGTTCACAAACGCTCTTCCAATCCAACCTCACTGGAGATTCCAGACTGGATTTACAAAACGCATCTCCATCCAACCTCATGAGGCCAGCTTGGCTCACAAAACGCTCTCAATTCCAAACCTTTCACTGAGCTCAGCTGTTCAAAAACGTTCTCCATCCCCAAAACTCACTGATGCTCAGGCTGCATTACACAACCGCTCTCCATCCAAACTCACTGAGCTCCAGCTGCTTCACAAACGCTCTCCATCCAACCTCACTGAACTCCCAGCTGTTATCAAAAATCGCTCTCCATCCAACCTCACTGAGCTCCAGTGCTTCAAAAAAATGTCCTCCATCCAACCTCCACTGAGCTCCAGCTGTCAACAAACGCTCTCCATCCAACCCCTCAACTGGAGCTCCAGCTGTTTCCAACAAAACGCTCTCCATACAAACCTACTTGTGCTCCAGTGATTACAAAAATGCTTCTCCCATCAACAACCTCACTGAGGTCCAGGCTGCTCACACACGCTCTCCATCCAAACTCTACTGTGATCAGCATGTTCCACAACCGGTTCTCCATCCCAACCTCAACTGAACTCCAGCTGTAACAACAGTATCTCACATCCCAAAACCTACACTGTAAGCTCCATGTGCTCACAAACGCTCTTCCATCCAAACAATCCACTGAGCTCCACAGATGCCTCACATACACGCCTCCATCCAACCTCACTGAGGCTTCCAGCTGTTCACAAACGATCTCACCATCCAAACCTTACTGAGCTCCAAGGCTGATTACAAAACGCTCTCCAAATCCAACCTCACTGAGGGTTTCCCAAGTGCTTCACTATCGCTCTCCAGTTTCCAACCACACTGAAGATCCATAGCTGATCACAATCGCTCTCCATCCAACTTCACTGAGGATCACAAGCTGCTCACACAAAACGCTTCTCAATCCAAACCTCACTGAGCCATCAAGCTGTTCACAAATTGGCTCTCCATCCAAACCTTCTGAGCTCCAGCTGCTCACAAACGCTCTTCCATACCAACCTCACTTGAGCTCCAGGCTGCTACAAAAAAGTTCTCCATACATCCTCACTGAGCTCCAAGCTGCTTACAAACGCTCTCCATCAAACCTTCACACTGGGGAGCTACAGACTGCGCCAAGGAAGAATGGGCATGAAATTTCAGTCTATCGTATGTGCAAAAACTGGATAGATCCCAAACCCCAAGCGACTTGCAGCTGTTAATTTGCAGACCATAAAAGGTGGCGCTACAAAAAGTATTGAATTAAGCGCGATTGCCCCACTTTTTCAGTTTATTTTTATATTTTTTACAACCAAGTTTAAATACTCCACAATTACATTTCGTTCCACTTCACAAATTTGTTGTCCACGATTGTTGTGATTCTTCATCAAAAAAAAATTTAAATTACTTTATCATCTTTATGTTTGAAGCCTGAAATGTTGCAAATAAAGTGAAAGTTTCAAGGGGGGGCCCGAATACTTTCGCTAAGGCACTGTATATTAACCTTAATTTATCTAATTAAAATTATGAAATTATGTTGGGCATGTTTCTTGGTATTTGATATTTGAATCTGCTTTAAAGTTTGATAGGCATGTGGAAATTGGAGTTTTTTTTTTTGAGTATATTAGTTTGGATTATATTATGACGGCTAATCATGTAGGGGTTTTTAATTATATTATTAGTACTGTAAAAAAAAAAAGCCAAAACATTTTTTTTATTTCTTAAATTTTGCAGCCCATTTTTCTGCGACAAACTTTTTTGCATTCCAATATAGACCTGAGTGGAAGGTGCATTTTTTTTGTGGGCTGAAAGGTACTTTTTATTGGTACCGTTTTGGGTTAGATGCGGCTTTTTCATTTCTTTTCATTCCAACTTTTAGGTGGCGTGAAATGACCAAAAACACCCTGAATTTTGGCGTTTGGAATTTTTTTCTTCTACGGTTTTCAGTGAGAAATTTATATTAAATATGTTATATTTTAATAGATCGGCACAAATTTTTATGGGACCACCAGCGATACTAAAATATGTGTTTAACTTTTAAATTGATTTGATTTTGTTAAAATGGTTTTTTGGTTAAAAGAAGGATGGTCAATGAAAAATTTTTTTTATATTTTTTAATTTATTTTTACACTTCTAAACAGTTTTATTTTTACATTAACATTAATTCCCTTTTGGGTACTTTTCCACTAGGAGGCTCAATCAATATTACACCCTTCAGCATTTTATAAACAGAAGGGTGTTCAAAGATGGCAGCCCTGTCACTTCCTGCCTGGAGCAGGAAGTGCTAGTAATGGATACATGCCTTCCAGCTGCTTTGTTAACCGATCGGCACCTGAGAATCTCGCACAAAGGGGTGCCGAATACGCAAGTTATTTACGATCGGCATTCATTTACGTTAAACGCTGCCCGCGTTCCAATGCGGCATCATAAAAGGTGATGGGGATATTTGATACAGCAAGGGAAGATGAAGAAAGCTGTGTCCTTGCTTTTTATGAGGGGGTGTCAATTGCAATAAGCAGCTGACTCCAGCCTTCTATGTAGCAGGATTATTTAGTACTCCCGCTACATGGGATCTTATCGACATGTGTCAGTAAGAGGTTAAAAACTAAAGAATTATTTTCCTACACTCATACTTTAAGGTTCTTGACCACTAGGGTGTGAAATCGCTTGTAAACTGTTCCGAAATTTTAATATATTGCACATTAATGGCTCTAAAAAACAATAATTGACTTTGCACATCCAAAAACTTTTTTGAAAAAAAAAGGAGGCATAGGTTGCAATGGTGTGGCCCAGCAAAAATACTTACCATTGCCAAATATCAGCGGCACATATCAACCTGGGCCGCCGATATAGGGGTGTAGAAATCACTTACTCCTGTTACGGGGCCCGCCGTTCTGTTGAAGAAGGAGGGGCCTCACGGGCCGCCGAAAAGGGTTTTACCGCCCCCTTGCTTCCACAGCACAAGTAGAGAGAGACAGTGTTTCTCTTACCTGATGATCAGGTGTTTGATATAAAAAATAAATTTTGGAAGTGGGGGCTTTGAGTGGGGCCCCCATACATGTCAGGCGCCGCTCAGTAGATGTTCATAGTCTAGGCAGTTTCAGTGTAACTTACTCATTCTCCCTTGTGCTGTGAGAGGAGCAGCCGAGCTCCTCCTCCCTCTGGGCGGAATGACGAATTAAATCAGTGAAGCCCCGCCCCTTGTGGGCGGGGTCACACGGATGTGGCGCGGACAGAGGGAGGAGGGGCCCGGCTGCTCCTGTTACAGTGAAACTGCCTAGACTATGTACATCTACTGAGCGGCACAGTGACACGGAGGCGGAGCACGGGCCCCTCACATGTGTGGGGGCCCCACTCAAAGCCCCCCCTCTCTCAATCACTGTGGGGCCCCTGGCAAAGCCCCCCCCCCCCCTCTCAAACACTGTGGGGCCCCTGTCAAAGTCCCCCTTTCTCCACTCATGTGGGGCCTTGCTCAATGCCCCCAGCCCTGTGGGGCCCCTCTCAAAGCCCCCCTCCCTCCAGCCATGTGGGGTCCCATGAGGCTGGGAGAGAGGGGGCCCTTGAGGGGGCCCCACAAAGCTGGGGGGCATTGAGCAAGGCCCCAAATGATTGGAGAGAGGGGGACTTAGACAGGGCCCCCACAAGGTTGGAGACAGGGGGACTGACAGGGGTTCCACACAGCTGGAGGGGGGCCTCAGGCGGGGAACCCCACTCATCTCAATGGCCCAGCATCACACTTAAAAATAGGGGCCTGCACTGCTCACAGAGGACCCGCGCTCCGTGTCTCAGTTGTGCTCAATAGCTTTACATAGACAGAGGGGGGGGCTTGAGAAGAATCTCCACATGGCTAGGGGGGACTTGAGCGGGGACCACACGGTGGGTGAGTGGGGCACCACTCATGGTCCCCCACTACCTACCTACCTGGCTATCTATCTACAGGGAGCCCACTAGCTACCTATCTATCTTCGGGAAGGAGCCTATATAACTAACTACTTATGGGGGTGGGGGTTATATACCTAACTACCAGGGCACTATGGGGGTAATTATTACCTTTTGGGGCACTATGGATGGGGAGATTGTACATGGGGAAGACATAGGTGGGAGGATAATAGAAGAGTGAGGAGTCTCAGGTGTTTGTGTTGTAAATTCTGCCGGGACGAGTGGTGGACGGAGGAAGGCGTCATGGCGGTCTGGACTAGATGGAGAATAAAATGAAACGTGAACAACTCATCAGCAGGATGTTGCCCTTGAGTCACTAAATGTAACTGCACTGTGTGCACTTGTATCTACCACTATATAGTCACTGTATGGAGGTATTATTGATCTTGGTGTAATGGCTTATATTTAGTAACAGTACGGTGGTATTATTTTTTTGGGAGGACTGGTAGGGGGCGGGGTTGGTAGAGGGGAGGGGGCCTATGCTTCAGCTCTATGGGGCCCTGAAATTTCTCATGGCGGCCCTGCTATCAACTAAAGAGGCACATAGGAATTTTTGTAAAAGCATTTCTGCTATTTAGGATACATGAACAATACAGGTGGGTTCCTACACTAATGTTTCTTATCGACACCAGGATGTGCCGGTACGTGTCAGGAAGAACTAAAAAATAAAAACTAGTTAAAAACTAAAAATTATTTTTCTACACTCATACTTTTAGGTTCTTGACCACTAGGGTGCAAAATCGCTTGTACGCTGTTCCGAAATTTTTATATATTGCAGAATAGTGTACATTAATGGCTCTCCTATGACACCCTGCCTCCAGCAGTCATAAGATGGCAGCCGCGGAGGCCTTCATTAGTGCCCTGGCTGCCACGACAACTGATCTCGTCAAGAGCTACTGTTACGGTCTCTAGGCACTGTTGGTGTGTGTAATGTTATGGATCTGGCACTTTCATTATTTAAGGATTTCTAAATATACTTTAAAAGGCTCATTGGAAAAAAGCCTGGACTCTTCAGCATCCAAATTACTGAGCCTTGCAGTGTGAAAGGGATTAATATAACCCCTTACAGACATTGGACGTATGTTTACATCCTGATGCCGGTAAGGGGCTTTGTAGCTAATTGCAGCTAACACCCGGAGGTTACAGCGGGGGATGGAGCCGCCGCCTGCCCGGTTTAACCCCTTAGAAGCTGCGGCAAACATGGCTGCAGCGCCTAAATCAATGAGAAACGGTGTCACGTTCCTCACTGCAATCAGGGCACCCACGGCGAAATCGTGGTGCCCAGATCACTTACCATGGCATCTGCAAGCCTTGTGATGGCTTCCATTGCCGCCATGGTTTCGATTTTGCTACTTCCTGTCCCAGGCAGGAAGTGGGGAAACCGCCATCTTTGTACACCCTATTGCATTGTATTACAATGCATTAGGCTGTAAAAATGATCAAACCCACTAGTGGTGAAGCGCCTTAGGGGGACTCAAAGTTAAAGTAAAAAAAAATGTTTTAAAGTATAAAAAAATTAAAAGTTCAAATCACCCCTTTTGTCATTTTACAAGTAAAAAAATAAAATAATAAAAAAGTGACTCATATTTGGTGTCGACGCGTCCGAAAAAGTCTGATCTATTAAAATATAACATAATTTATCCCGTACACTAAACACCATAGAATAAAAAAAAATTCCAAATGCCAAAATTGCAAGTTTTTTGGTCATTTCACGTTCCATAATAATTAGAATAAATTTAAATCAAAAGAGTCGAATGCATTTCAAGCTGCTAACAATTAAAAAGTATGTTTCAGCCCGCAAAAAATGCCCTTCACTCAAGCCAGTATATGTTAGTGCAAAAAAAGTTATTGGTCGCACAAAATGGCGCCGCGTCGCAGATTTCAAATATAGAAAATGTCTGGATTTTTTTACGGTACCAAAACATAACTGAAACCCTACATGTTTGCTATTGTCGGACGCACATCCAGCTATAGAATACAGATAATACATCATTTATACCGAAGATTGAACGCCGTAAAAGCAAAACACCCGCAAACATGGCGCAAGTACTTTTTTTCACATTTTGACCCACTTAGAATTTTTGGGCAGTTTTCCAGTATAGCCTATGGTAATATGAATGACACCATTATAAAGTACATCTTGTGCTGCAAAATAAAAGCCCTCATATGTCTATGTAGGTGAAAAATAAAAAAGTTATGGCTCTGGGAAGGCGAGGAGGGAAAAACGAACGTGAAAATAATAGGCCTCGGCGTTAACAGGTTAATAGAAAATCCGTTCAGCAGTCCACATTGAACAGGTTTTCTGCCGGACTTTTTTTTACACCGTCTGCGTTCCGAAAAACTTTCAACATGCACAATCTTCCGCCCGGATATGCATTTGCGTAACGCCGCATGCTGTGGTTCGACGCCCGGACCATGGCCCGGGTGCCCGACCCCAGGCACGGCCAGCCCCGGCATGCGCGGCGCTGCGCTGCTACTTACCTGGCCGCGTCCTGCTTCCTCCTTCAGCGGCGTGCGGCAGTCTCTGCATCTGTCTGCACTATCCCAGCCTGCCACTAGGAGCGTGCGAGAGCAGCTTTTGTAGATTTAAAGGGACAGTACTTAATTGGTGTTCCCTTTCCACCTATGGCCTTTGGGCACGGGCTTTATAGGGATACCCCTTCCTGTCGTCGGCGCCCAGTTGTTGGTGTCCCTGGGTTAGCAACGTTTGTCTGTGTTTGCTAGCGTTCTCTCTGACGGTTCCGTAGCTTCTACGTCTCCGCTCCTGCTTTGCCAGTCCTGTCAAGTCTGTCCTGCCTGCTCCGGTTTTAAGCTCCGGTGTCCTGCCTACTTCAGTTCCACGCTCCGGTCGGCCCTGTGTCCGCGATACCTGCTTCGGCTGTCTCCGCCGGGTCCTGCATCGGGGGTAGCAACCTGGGGGATTCCCTGCAGCAAAGCCCGTCCTGCCTTGTGGCGGGCTCCGGTGAAAACAAGGGGCCCCTTAGACTCCGCTCCCCGGCGTAGGTTACGCCAACTCCTAGCGGTGACCGGTGGATCCAGTTCCCGCTCGCTGAGCAGTCCTGACAATTTGAATGGTTGAGGGGGACGGTGCCTCAAAACCATGCAAAAGATGACAAAATACCGTCCGTTTTCTAAAACAGAATCCGACCAGTATTTTGTCACTGCCTTGTGGACGCACCCTTGCTCCTTTTGAGGATTTTTGTTTCTATGACGGAACAGAAACCAGGAATAAAACTTGAGATAAAAACCTCACCCGAGCCAAAGCAAATGCCTAACAATAAAACAAATCATGGGCACCGCATATGCTGACTAAAGGCAAAGCAACGCAAAACGAGTGGCAACCAGCTATAAATAGCGACAAATACAGAATCAGCAACCTAATGCTATATAAATATAATTAACGGGTGATATTACCTGGAAAGTACAGGTGTCATATGCAAACAATGCTGTAATCTGATGCACGTTCTCTGTCCAGCAGTGGACCAAAGTTCATCTCTACCCTACTTTTTGGCATGTTATCTCATACAGTACTTAAAATTACTATTTGCTATGGGAATTGTCTCTAAATGTTTTCTTTTAATAAATTTTATTTACCGTAATACTTTTCTGTATTAAAATCTATAGAGGTACAGAATTGTGTCAAATGTTATAATATTGTCTGTAATGTATATAAAAAGTTTTGCTGGGGCCCCATACACAGTAGGGCTAGCAGAGGTGCAGTGACATCCGTCTGCTCCAGGGCCCCATAAACAGTAGGGTTAGCAGAGGTGCAGTGACATCCGTCTGCTCCGGGGCCCCATACACAGTAGGGCTAGCAGAGGTTGCAGTGACATCCGTCTGCTTTCGGGCCCCATACACAGTAGGTTAGCAGAGGTGCAGTGACATCCCGTCTGCTCTGGGGCCCCATACACAATAGGGTTAGCAGATGTGCAGTTACATCCGTCTACTCTGGGGCCCCATACACAGTAGGGTTAGCAGAGGTGCAGTGACATCCGTCTGCTCCGGGGCACATACACAGTAGGGTTAGCAGAGGTGCAGTGACATCCGTCTGCTCTGGGGCCCCATACACAGTAGGGTTAGCAGAGGTGTAGTGACATCCATCTGCTCCGGGGCCCCATACACAGTAGGGTTAGCAGAGGTGCAGTGACATCCGTCTGCTCCAGGGCCCATACACCGTAGGGTTAGCAGAGGTGCAGTGACATCCGTCTGCTCCGGGGCCCATACACAGTAGGGTTAGCAGAGGTGCAGTGACATCCATCTGCTCTGAGGCCCCATACACAGTAGGGTTAGCAGAGGTGCAGTGACATCCGTCTGCTCCGGGCCCCATACACAGTAGGATTAGCAGAGGTGCAGTGACATCCGTCTGCTCCTGGGCCCCATACACAGTAGGGTTAGCAGAGGTGCAGTGACATCCATCTGCTCTGGGGCACCATAACACAGTAGGGTTAGCAGAGGTGCAGTGACATCCGTCTGCTCCGGGGCCTCATACACCAATCTGCATCAAGTTTGCTACATCATGTGCTTCGGAATTTCTAAGCCTGGGTTTAGCTTTCTACCATTCTTAACCTATTAACAAAATATTGGAACTCACCATGAATGCTGTCTGTTCTTTATGCATGACCCAGTGACTGAACCAATATGCACCACATTTGGCACATAGGTAAGTCAGGCAATTGAGAGCGTATTTCAGTTCTCTAGAACCTACCGTTGTCGAAATATTCACAAAAAATTGGACCTCGCCTATACTGAATTTAAACATTCTCATATATTGAAACCTTTTCAGACCAGTCATGCCTCCAAAAAGCAACCAGCACCCGGACGAAAGATTCCTTCGGCAAAGCGAAACCTCTCAGCAGACCCAAGCCCGTCTCCAGACTGAACAGATAGGTCACACCCAACAGCGAGCTATTGAAGCTTTCCAGCAGACTGAGGCACAACTGCAGTCTCAACAAGAAAGATGAGCAGCAGAGACTCCCCAGTAGACTCAAGCCTGTCTCCAAGATGACTAGATGCATCACAGCCAATAGCAAGATGCTAATACTTCCCAGCAGACTGAGGCACGACTGCAGTTTTAATGAGAAAGACGAGCAGCCGCGACTCCCAAGAAGACTGAAGCCCAACTGCCGTCTCTATGAGACAGACGAGCAGCAGAGACTCCCCCACAGACCCAAGTTGGTCTCCGGGCTGACCAATAGTAAAGATATTTTTTAACCACACACAGCAAACAATTATACAAAATAGACCTGTGTGAAGCCGGGTAATTCTGTGAGATATTACTACATACCTCAGATACTATTACGGTTTTACAGAATTAAAACATTGGTAACCCACTGATGACCCTCAATATTGTATCGATAAGGCTATGTTCACACGGCAATAATTGCGGGACGTATTTTGCCTGCAATTACGCCGGGTGCTCGGGAGTGGGGCGGGGGGGGGGGGGGCCAGCAACTCGTCGGCCCCATAGACATTCATTACTAGCGGCGCGTGTACGCCATGAATAATTGACATGTCACTTATCTCCCCCCGGCGGCGTATTGTCCAACCTGGGAGAGGAGACGTAATCCATAGTTCTCTATGAGAACTGTGGATTACCGTAATGACTGGGACGTATCTCGCCCTGTATTTAGCGCAGTACGGCACGAAATACAGGGCAAAATAAGTCCCAATAATTGCAGTGTGAACATAGCCTAAGGGTCCAACCCCTGGAACCTCTAGTAGTCTACAGAATAAGGCCCTGTTCACATGGCAGAATTTCAGCACGGAATCCATGTTTCATCATGTTTAATGGGAATCTGTGTTGTCATTTATATGGCATACATTTTTTCAATACAATGCTTACTGACACTGTTTTCTTGCAGATTCCATAAGAAACCAGACAGATCAGCTCCAATGAATTCACCACACAAGATAAAAATATGAGGCCAGTAGAGGCTTCTTGGAGTTTTATTCACAAACGTAAACCCATACATGCCACTGACTGTACTGTATCTCAGCCCCATTCACTTTAATGGCCTTTTATTCTTGCTGGGTGGGGGTCGATAGAGTCAGACTTCCACTAATTGAACATCAATGGCCTGTCCTAAGGATAGATCAATGTTTGACTCAATAAAAACCCCATTAATCTTTCAGTTATCACTCACGTGCACTGAACTGTATTTGTAAAGTTGCACAGTTCCACAGCATAAATGTGTAATGTACAGGATTAACCCTTTCTGCATTGGGTTAACCGATTTAGTAAATTACTAGTATTTTTCACTATGATGATAACTGTATTGTGTTATTTGCACTGTAATGATATGTTTGTGCTATAGAATATAATGTTTGAGCTCAGTGACTCAGCCTCATGTCAGTCTGAGAGTGGATTATTAACTACTAACTAACCTTTTAGTGTAATGTGTCAGAGGAATGTGATTATAGCTTAAGTATAGATAAAGCTGTCCAGTCATGGTGATGGAGCTTTTCTGTGTAATGTTATTCTACAAACCAGCAGAAGAGAGTGGTTCCCATGCTTACAAGAGAGGAGGTGGGAGAGGTTATAAATTAATGATTAGTGATTTAGTGTTCTTGTGGACCGCCTGAGTGGTTGTCATCTACAAGATGGATGGGGTGACATGACCTTCTGAGCTGGGTTCCTGATCAGTCTGAAGCAACTAGGCCCAGTTGTTTTTGTCTGGCCACAGATCCCTGAAGAAGATTAGGAATTTGGAATTCTCTGGAAGGAACTGAAGCCAGTTTGGTGGAAGCATTTTGGAATTTTATGAGATGCAGTGCAAAGTCCGTCCCACGTTGGCCTGCGGTCCTGATGATGTCACAAAATATAGAATTTCAGCAGCACTGGTAGAAAAATATTTACAGTGCTCGCCTAACAGACCAGAACCAAAGTCAAATAGAGAGTCAAAAATATTCAAGAGAGTAGGCAGAACTTCAGAAAATAGGTGGTGGTTTATTTAAATATTGCAGACCTGACAATGTCCAGCATTTGCCACTGGCCTGGCTCATCAAACCCATTCCGTTCTCCTGGGGTAAGAGGATACTCCCTGTAGTCTAAGTTGGATTTCCAAGAAAGAGTTTTACTCCATTAACTCCTTGCAGTTAAAACCCGGAATCTCAAAGGGACTATATTAATTTTATGGAGGGTTGCTCCCTGCCGCTGGTTTGCACTAGCTGAGAAAACTGTAATCAAGGGAAAAAGGATTTCTGTGTAGGACAGGTTGCCAGACAATAGATGAACTATTACATGTTTCAACCCCTTGCCGTCCGTTCTCCTGCTTACGCACCTGCTCAACACCAAGGGCACCTCACTACACCATCAAGGGCAGGAGATGACAACCACCATCATTATAGTGTGCCCCGGGGGAAGTGATTTCCATCCACTTAAGCCATAGGTCCTCCACTTCCCTTTGTTCCTACTTAAGCCGCAGGTCCCCCACTTCACTTTGGTCCCAGATAGGTATGAGATGCTTGGAGCTTGTACTGCCACCGTGACGACTACTGCGCTCATCCTCTGCTCTGCCTGTTCTAGGCCAATGCAAACATCTCGTAATTAAAGAGAGATATTTTTAAAAGATCATGTGACCTTAGGACATTTTTTAGTGCTTTTTGGACCCAGCAAAAAGAAAAACCATTTTTACATATCAGAAAATTAGATTTTTAGAACTGGCAACCCACCGTCTCCTCCAGTGCGCATTATACCCCCAGTAAGGCAGATGACGCGACCACACGCCACATGTCAAAATACTCGCCAAATTCAGAATCCTAAAACCGAGTTGTCCGATGAGTATTTTGACATGGTTTTCAATGTGGATTTTAGGTAATTTTCTTTTCATCAGGAATATTTATTTTTTTACCCTAAAAGTTACATTTTTCAAAAAAAACAATTAGGCATGTTTCAAGTTTTTTGCAAAAATGGTGTCAAGAAAATCTGAATCGTGTGGACTACAACTCAAATTTTCAATAGAGGTCTATGGAGATGGTTTAGTCAGATTTTTACAGCTTTTAAAACCCGAATCCGAGTAAAAAGCCAAATGTAAATCATTGCCGTGTAGATGGACCCTCACTTGGCTATGATTTGCCTCTGATGTTCTTCCACTTATATGTAGCTTTAGGGCCCTTAAACCCTGCAAGGATTTATAGTTGATTTTTTACATTGATTTTGGATTTTCAAAACCGTCAAAATCCGACTATAACTATCACCATAGACCTCAATAGAAAATTCACGTTGTAGTCATGTTGTAGTCCACATGACTTGAATTTCTGAGGACAGATTTCAAAAACCTTGGCACATGCTCATTTTTCCGTCGTATTGCACTCGTAAAAAAAATGAAAAATAGACTAGTAAGTCAATGGGATGTGTAACGGCTGGAGTAGTGGAACCCTGGACCACCGCAAGCGGTGGCAATGGCCGCGCCAGGGAGCAGAGTCTAACCTTCACTAAACTTGTCACTACTTCCTCCACAGACATGTCTGCACCTCACCTCCTGTCTCTTTCCCCCTCCTTGTAGATTGTAAGCCCTCGCGGGCAGGGACCTGTCTCCTCTGTCGTGCCAATTGTCATTATCCCTTCTCACTGTACTCGTTTGACTTATGTAATGTATGTAACCCCCTCGAATGTGCAGCGCCCTGGAATCAATGGCGCTTTAAAATAAATAATAATAATAATAATAATAATAATAATAATAAAGTAGGTCCCGGTTTTCACCAGAGCCCGCCGCAAAGCGGGATGGACTTGCTGCGGCGGGAGTCCTACCAGGTCGCTACCCCTAGCGTGACTAGCCTGCGGTGGCGGCCGAGGTGCAGCGAGGTACCGAATCGAATCACCAAACTCGTAGTCGTGGATGGCAAACAGGTCAGGGCAGGCGGCAAAAGTTCGTGGTCAAGAGACGTAAGCGAATGGTCAGCAACATAGAAGACACTAGGATGCACAGAGGAACGCTTTCTCTAAAGGCTAGGGCACAATAGATCCGGCGGGTAAGTGCCGGAGGTGGTACCAATATATAGGACCAGCGGCGGGCAATTAGCCAATTACCGGCGCGCTGGCCCTTTAAATCTGCAAGAGCTGCCGCACACGGACCCTAGGGAACGGGAGCGCGCGCAGCAGCCAGCCGCGTAGGGACAGGAGCGCAGCTGGGTAAGTACTGGCTCCCAGGGAAGCGAGTGCGTCCGCGGCCCGACATGCGGACCGCGGTGCCACTCGTCCCTGGTGCGGGGGGAACCGAGGGGACATGGGTGTGCCCACCATGCGGGCTGAGGGACCACCCGTGACAGGATGGCATGAAGAATAACCAGAAAGATCTGTTGTCATTTTTTTGTTGTGGATCCGCATCAAAAAACTCAGTGTTTTATGATGCGCTGTCTGACGAAAAACTATTTTAAAAAAAACGAATTCGAAAACCTCGGCAAAAAAACAAAACCAAGTTAAAAATCCTCAGGTTTTGTGTAAAATTTTGTTCAAATTCTCATCGGATTCTGAATCAGAAGCCGAGTATTTTGTCTTTGTCGTGTGGATGCAGCCTTAGTGTAGTATTCTGAAAAGCTGTTCTTATGTTAAGCCAGCCCCGAATGTAGGCTACAGGGCGATTATGTGATCCAAAAATTAGCCATGCCCCTTTCTATATACCACACCCTCTTTTACATACCCAACACTCTTACATACCAAATACTATTTTTACATACCACACCCCTTTTTACATGCTCCACCCTCTTTATACATAAAACACCCCTTTAGACATACCACAACCCCTGTTGAACGCCCACTGATATCAGCTTTCCCATATATTGGAAAGCTGTTTGGCTGTAGTGGGGAATGGATGTTTTGTCACCCAGCTTTCCAGGACACTGGAGGAGAACAGGGTGATGCCACATCACACACAGTCGCACCATGGGTGAATTTAAAGGGGGTACGGGGGATGGCCCCCCCCACTTTTTTTCTGGGGGGGAGGTCCTCCCCCTTTTAACCACTTAAAAAAAAAAATAATCCATTGAAACATGAAATAGGGAAATGGGGGAGCAGAGCAAAGGGGAGGAAGGTTTTAAACCCCCTTTGCCTCCTATATTTTGTGATTTGAGGGGCAGAGTAGTAGCACCTCAGTTAAATGCAGATTGAGGCAGCGCTTTGGGTAGACAGGAGTAGCAGGGCTGCTTCCCAATCAGAATGCTGCCACAGTCCAGCAAACTCTTTTTCTGGGGCTATTTTCCCTCCCATGATCCCACTTCCCCCTGTGTCCCCCTATAAAGGAAGTAAGAAGCTCTTCCCGAATGCCCCCAGACTACAGGAGACAGGTAAGGAGGGGACAAGGTTAGCTTGTGTTGATGTAGTGGGGAATGTACTGTTCCTTGAACGTGTTTATCGCAACCTGTATTGAAAATTCCGTTTTCCCCCGCACTTGCGCCGGGGAAAATAAAAGTGAATGGGCCGATCCCGCAGCATTTTAGAAGTAAGACTGGCCACCGTATTCTAAAACACCCGACATATACAAAGCGCACGTACCCCCCGCTAAAAGGGTTTTGGGGAAAAACCTTAAGGGTACTTATGCGGAAGAATAATGCGATTCGGGCAGATTCAGTGTGGGTCTGCCTCAAACTAGCTCCAATCCGGGAGGGAAAAAGATTTACTTAACCCTATGAAAATCGTGCGTTTGTTTAATGAATGATGTTACAGATATTTTTCGGCGGACGTCAGCGCCACAAGATTTTTCGAGGTTTTTATGCACTAAACACAAAAGGATAGGAGGCAGAAATTTCTTGGGCGTCTGGGGCTTTTCTGTTGGAATTCTAATTTGAAGCGCCAAAATTTCCAACAGCAAGCAACATTCAGGTGAAAAAATGGAACCCTAAGTTGTATGTGTCTGGTTTCAAAATATGTTTATAACTAATCTCTGGGTACAGTAGTAAGCTAATTTCGGGTCAGTGGGGAATGTATAATCTCTAGGGGACAGTGAGAAATTTAAAAATTTGGGGGTATGGGTGTAATGTATAAACCTGGGGAAGGTGGAATGTAATCTCGGGTATGGTTTAATGTAACTCCCGGGGTACAGTTGTAATGTAATCTCTGGGGTACGTGTGTATTAAAACCGGGCACAGGTAATTGGGTCTCTCGTGTATGGGGTGTAATGTGAAAACTCTGGGGGAAGGTGTAATGAGCAATTCCCCGGGGTACGGGAATTACAATCTCTGGGGTATGGTGTGTAATGTAATTCCCGGGGTACATGTTAAAGTAATTTGGGGTACATGTGTAAGTAAAATTTTGGGGTACAATGGTAAAGGATCTCTCGTGTATGGTGTGAAATGTAAACTCTGGGATCCTTTTGTAATGTAATCCTGGGGACAGTGTGTAATGTAATTCTGGGGGACGGTGTAAATTAAACCCCGGGGTACAGTGAATGTAATCTTGGGGGCAGTGGGTAAGTAACTTTGGGACAGGGTAAACTAACCTCGGGGGGCGGGAAAATTTAAACTCTGGGGAAGTGTGAAAAAATCTCTGGGGACAGTGTGAAAAATAAAACCCCTGGGTACAGTTAATGTAAACATCGTGGGGTATGGTGTGATAATCTCGGGGACAGGTGTAAAAATCTGGGGTACAGTGTGTAATGTAATCTCTGGGGGACTTGGGGAAAATAATCTCTGGGAACGTGTAATGTAATTCTGGGTCAGTGTTAAGTAATTCTTTTAGGGTTCATGTGTAAAAATTTAAAACATTTTTTGGGGGATAATGAATTAATTTTTTCTTGGGGTACATGTGCAATTCATTTCTAAGGTGCAGTTAAAAAAATTTTTAATTTTGTGGCTCCCATGTGAGTATAATTCATTTCTGGGGGGCATATGTGTCATTTCTGTGTTGGGACAATAAAATACATTTGGGGACAGTATGTGCATAAATGATTCCTAGGGGGACAGCAAATTGGGGTTTTTTTATTTTTTCATTCTATTGTGTTAAAATTTTTGTCCTAAACTTCATAATTAAGAGCCCCTTAACTTTTGGTTGCACCAAAAGGTTTTCCATAAGGACAACCCCCACCAATGGGGGGTTCACGCATCCCCTGACCTCCCATTGGTTAGAGGGGGCGCTTTACGAAGGAAGGAGGGAGAAAAGGGGAAATAGGGAAAGGGAAAAGGGGAAGGGAGTGAAGGGGGGGGGAGGATAGGAAGATAGGGGATGAGGGGGAAAAATTTGGTCCCCCCCATTTTTTGAACCAAATTTTTAAACCCCCCGGGTCAGCACCTCTGTTACAAAACCGGGGCTGCGGGGCCCAAGGTGTCTAATGGGTTTTTTTACCCCAAAAAAAGAATTGTGGCTCCACATAAAGTGGCCTGGCTATAAAAAATGCCAACCCCGACACTGAGCGCGGGGGGGCCCCAAGACTAAAAAGCCGGTTTAAAAGTAGTTTTGCCAAAAGTGATTCCTCACCTAACGGGCTATACTCCCCTTTGGGGTTAAAAAAAGGGGGTTTGTTTCTGTTTTTTAAAAAAACAATTTTCCCCTCCTCGGGGATGTCATGCTCCACCTCCATGCACGCCCCTGAACCATCCTGTAGTTTAGAAAACTTTGTTTTTTTTTTCCACAGAGGAGAACTGATTGTCTCGGGAAATCTTTTTTTTTTCCCCCCTTTTTAGTTGCTCAGGAAGAAGAAAACCTCACAGGCGCCTACTTTCATTCCCCGGCGAGAACCAGGGAGTGTCTGCAGTTTCCCTCAATAATTAATTACAACCGTGGATTCCTTTTCAAAAAGACACAGGAACTTCTCCCCTCCCTTCAAAATGTTTAGTTCCCTCCTAGATAAGAAGTGCAAAAAAACGCAAGCGGGCCCGATCAGTTCCCGGTCTGTCTAAATTTTAAATGTCGGAAACCAAGGGGAGTAAGGAAAGGGTTAGCTCTCAAGGGGTTCACTTTTTTTGATGACAAAATTTAGAAAGGAAAATACCATTTTGGGGGATTCCACTCAATTAGATCGTGGCAAAAAACCCCCCCTTTAATGAGGGGTTCTATCAAAACAGGCCTGCCATGGTCGGCCAAAAAAATTCGTGCACAAACTCAGTCATACCCAGAAAATTGTTTTTAGATGAAGTATGATCTGCCAATTGCGCAGAGGTTACGGGGGTGGGGGGTCGCGTCAGGGTTTGCTGTTCATCCCAAAGGAGCTTTTCAAAGTATCACATAAAAAAATGCAAAACAGTTTGCTGAAGACAACAACAAGGACATGGATTACGGGAAACCCATGTCATGTGGTCTAATGAAAAGTGTAAAGCATGGGGGCAGGGACCGGGGAGGAGTACAAAGACAATTTTTGCCTGCCACAATAAAGCATGGGGGTGGGAGTGTAAGGGTTTTGGATGGGGGCTCCCGGGGATGTGTTTTTGTGCTCCTTTTTTTGCCAGCCTTTAAGACTTGATGGTGTGTTGATTTTGGGGGGTTTTTCCAAATTTAAAATTTTTTAAAAATTTGTACATGACAAATTTTTCATTGTCCCAAAGTGTCTATTTCAGTGTTGTTCATAAAAAGTTAAAATCGGGCGAACTGAGGAGCCGGGGCTCCATAGCAAATTTTGGACCCCCCTTCCCCCTTTCCCCGACCCAACATTTACCGACCTCTTAATTCATGCAGTTACAGTAGTAAAGGGATGACTAATCACATTAAACCCCATCAACTGCTCCCCAAAACAAATCCCACCATACCAAACCAACATCGAAACAACCAATAACCCTACTAAATGGACCTTATTATTCCCACCATGCGACCACAATTCCAAAAATACGAATATACCCCTATACTTTTATGAATAAGCAGATAAAAAAACCCAATATTCCCGCTTTTAAATGGTATAACCAAAATTCTAAAAAACCCATGACTGTCTGCCCGCTGTCTCTGACATATGTCCTCTCTCTATCTCCAACAAAACCTCCCCAAAAAACCGAACTTCTTGTTTTTCCCCCATCTCAACCAACCGCCTCTGCATTTCTCTCTCAGTGTGTGGCATAAAAAAAAAACCTAGGCAGCAGCCCGATGTTTGGGGTTATTCTAGAACTGACCCTACTTTCCCCCCCATATATCCAACCCCCTTCCCTTTTTCCGTCCCCTCACCTCAAGAATATCTCCAAAATCCGTCCATTTCTCATTTGGGGAAAAAAACTCAAACGCTCTTTGGGTTGCTCTTATTCTTTCTCGTTTTTGAAACTGTAATCCTTGCTTTTTGGGTTCCCCCTCGTGAAAACCCCTCCCCCCCCCAAATCGTCCTGAATGCAGCAGCCGGGCTTTCTTTTTTTCCCCAGCCGCTATACTGATCCCTTCAAACCCTGTGCCCGTCACTGCACTGGTTGCCCACCCCAAAACAGAATACAGCATAAACAAAATAAACACCACTCATAAAGCCCCTCCACAGTCTCACCCCCTAAACTCCCCCCTCTTTCTCTGTCTACCCCCCTGCCCCCCCTTTTCCGCCAGTAGGGACACAAACTACAGAAATAATCACCCCAAAACCTTTCCCCCCCGTCTTAAAAGTTTTTTTGCACGTGCTGAAAACCCATTCTCAAAAAACATCCTCCCAACCGTCCCAATCAGGCACAACCCCACCCCTTTCCCGTTTTAAAATGTCCAAAAAACACATCTTCTCAGGGGGCCTAAAAAAACCCAAATTTTTAAACCCACCTTCTATCCACACATTGTCACCCCCTTACACTAGGGCACTCATAGGAAATTTAAATCTGTAAATGGGATTTCTGTCTGGTGGAAGGTTCCCCAAAATTTTTATGAAAACCCCCCCATATTTAAAAAGAAAGGTGGGCCTTTGAAATGTAGCCACTTCCCCCGCTTTTTTTCCCCCGGGCCCCCTCTTAGATTGTAAGCTCTTGCGAGCGGGCCCCTAAAACCCCTTTGTGCCCTCCCCTGTAAGTGTTTTTTCACTGTGAAATGTCTTTTTTTTGGGTCTGTAAAAAAACCCCCTCTAAATTGAAAAGGGCGCAAAAATTGGGTTTGGCCTTAAAAATTAAATTTTAAAAAATTTTTAAAAACCGGCCCGAAGCCCCAATCCAGACGAAAAAACCTAAAACAGGCCCAAAAAAGTGGTAGTTTCCAGGTTTACAGGCTCGAAACTGTTAATTTCCCCCCATACAGTGCCCCAAAAGGGGTATTTTACCAGTTTTTCACGGGCTCTGAAAACGTATATTATTGCAAACGTGACCAAATAGGGACGATAGTGCCCCCAGAAACATGCAGTCATAAAGTGACGTTTTTTTCTGGGGGGCGTTGATTTTCCCCTTTTTTGTTTTCCCTTTGGTCCAAAACCCCAAGATGCCTTTCCCGGCCCCATTCTTTCCTGCAGTTTTTGGACAAAAATGTCTTAAAAACCTCTTTTTTCCCGCCCTTTTTCCCCTCCCCCCCCACCTCTGTCCCAAATTTTCCCCAGGGGTGGGGGGGGGGGTTCGGGCCCAATAGCTTAGAGGCCAGCCCCAAGGGGTGGGGGGGAACCCCTTTGGAATTAAACCCCTGGAGATTCTTTTTAACACCCTTTGGCGCCTTCCCCCTTCAAAACCCATTTACCACAAGACCCCGATTAGTGGGGCCCCTAGACGGGTTGGGTAGGTTGGTAGGCAGAAACATGGGGCCCCGGGTGGTAGGTAGAGGGGGCCTGGGTAGGTAGACAGAAGTTTGGAAGGTCTCGGGTGGGTTTGGTTGCGGGAAAAAAATTTTGTTTGGGCCCCTAGGTGGGACGGGTTTGGGGGCCCTATTTAGGTAGGAAGCCCTTTTGGTTTGGCCCCATTTTAAAAAACCCAAGGGAGTAGGTGGGCCACAGGTAGGTGTAGGGGGGCCCCCTGGTAGCTAGGGTAAAAAGGCTAAAGGTGGGGCCCACTTTGGAAAGATAGGTAAATGGCTATAGGGGCCCCAAAATGGGAAAGGGGCGGGGAAAGGGCTTTAGGTAGGCTATAGAGGGCCCTTTTTAGATGGGTTTATTTTTTTTTAGGGGACCCATATGGGTTTGGCAGGCGGGTTAAAGGAAGAATCGGGGACAATATAGGTAGGCAGGCAGGGTTTAGGTAGAATATAGGGACAATATAGGTAAGCAGGCAGGGTTTAAGGGTTTGTTTCTGGGGGGGCCAATAGGTAAGCAGGCGGGGTTTTGGGGGGCAAACAGGGCCATATAGGTGGGCAAGCGGGGTTTTAGGTAAAATTATAGGGAAAATATGGTTTAAGCGGGCCCCGGTTTTTTGGTTTTGGGCAAAAGGGGCCCTTTGAGGGGCGGGAAAGGTTTAGGTGGGGCTTTTGGGGCCGATATAGTTAGGCGGGGTTTATGTAAGGGCATGGGGGTCTTTATGGGTGGGCCCAGACAGGGTTTGGGTTTACTAATGGCGCCATATAGGTCCCAAAATTTAAAGTTTAAAATTTTTTGCATTAAATTGAGATAAGCACATTTTTCCCCAAAAGTGAAAGTGAATGGGGGCCGGGACACAGGCTTTGAATTTTGCATGGAAGCTGCTATACCCCGGGAATAAAAGGGGTGTGAACATAAAACCCCTTTGGGCAGAAAGATTTTTAAAAATTAATTTTCCCAAAAAAAAAAATGGCGCTGCAAAGCAAAAATAAAGGGAAAAAAAATTTTAAAAATTTTTAAAAAACAAAAAAAAAGGAAAAAAGTCATTTATAACCCCCCTTCCCGATAAAGGGGGGAAACAATTGTGCTTTTTACCCCTTTTACCTACGAAGGCAAAGGGATAACCCCAAGGGGACCGTTCATCGGTCTGGTGGGGGTTACATTTTTATTGGGGGGGGGGGGGGGTGCCCCAAGGACCATAATTCCGGGGGGAGCAAGACAGCTTTTTTTCACCCCTGGTACCCGTTTATTAAGCGCAGCGGGGAGGGGAACTCGGCAAAAATTTTTTAGATGTTATCCCTAAATTTTTCTTTTAATTTGCTGAAGAATTTGGGAAAGTCTGTTTTTTTTGTGAGGCCGGAAGAACTAGAGGCTGCAGTCCTAGCCTTGTTTTTTTTTTTGTTTTTTTTTTTTTCATGCATTCACTGTAAAAAACAAAAATTTGGTAACTGTAAAGAAATTTAACATTAGACGCAGCCAATTTTATTTTGTGCACCCTTTTTATTGTTTTTTATAGAATAAAGTGTTTTATTTTGGGTTTTGGTGTTTTTTGTTTTTTGTTTTTTTATATGTTCAAATTTTTTTATTGTGTTTTTACATTTTCTTCTTTTTTGGGCCCAAAGGGGGCTAGACTTGGTAGCTTTTTTTTAAAGCATAAAAAGTATATTACAGTATTGCCCCCACAAGGACGTGCGGACACAGAATGTAAAATAAATGAAAAAACTTTGAGACTTCGGTTCACTTTTTTTGATTTAAAAAATGTTTAAGCTGCCCACCCAAATTTTAACGTGATTTTTCCCCAAAAAGGGCAGTCCTTGCAAAATTTTTCCCCTCAAAACCCAGCCAAAACAGGCCTCCCCCTTGGTCCCCCGACCTCCATTATTCCCGAGAGAAAAAATAAAAAAACACCCAAAAAATCAAGCTGCCCTTCTTATGACAGACTGTGAGAGTGGGCGGGGGGCAGAAACTCAAAATGGAAGCCCCTTCCTCCCATATAGGGTTTTTAAACAATGTAAACCCAAAAATAACGTATGTTTCTGCACACAAAACAAATTTTTGAATGGGTTCTTTTGGGTTTCCAAAGTAGGTATTGCCTTTTTGCAGTAGTGTGCCGCTGGCGGGGGTCTGTGTGCGTACATGTATAATTACATGTGTGCCGCAGCCTGCCAGTGGCACCCAGGTTTGCAATACGTTTTTCAGAAATGTTTTTGTGTGCAGAAACATACGTTATACTTGGTTTTACATTGATTTTAACCTATATGGGAAGGAAGAGGTGCAATAGTAGTTAAAAACCAGGTGAGAACAAAGACGTGTTAGAGGGTGTAAAAAGCTGCAGGTTTCCCACATGCAAATGTTGCAGGATGTTACAGGAGGGCATAGATTTCTCCTCTAAATCCACAAAAGAAAAATTTAAAATTAGATTTAATCTAGATTGCAGATCAAGCTTTATAGTTTATTTGATTACTTGTAGTTGTCAGAAACAATATGTTGGGAGAACTACGACAAAACTCTCCCAACGAATGAACAACCACCGTTTCAGTATTAAAAAGAAAAATAAACTGTATAGTCTACCCAGGCATATTCTAGATGAGCACCCCAATGGAGACTATGATTTAAAAGTGCAGCCAATAGATTTTATACCTGAAGAATGCACCGATAGACTTCAAACCCTAACCAATAAGGAAATGTATTGGATTTTTAAACTTAACACTTTGAACCCTGCTGGCTTAAATGAAGCGCAGGAGTGCATCCAGTAATATTGTTAAATATATAGTGGTTTATCATATTTTAGAAAGGAGATTAATAAGATTCTTTTAAGGGAGTGGAAATTTTAGAATTTTAGTAATAGTATTTTAAATAGAAAGCCCCAGGTATTTTATATGAATTAGGAGTTCATTGGAGTTAATAGTGCAATATAACCTGTTCTTTTTCCAATTACGGATGGAAGACTGGCATAGAGCATGCGCAGTTGGCATCTGAGTACTGACGGGGACCTTCTGGATATCCGGTTTATGACGCGGACTTCCGCTTCCGGCGGAGGTCGGACTGTCCCAGCGGTAAAACCAGAGGGAGAAAGGATAACATCGGGGACGAGCGGATCACTTGAAATATGAGTATAAAGATACAGTGGAATTTTAATATGTATTTAATATGGATTTATAAGTGTTTTTAGGAGTTATAGTTAATGTAATTTGAAGGGATATGGGGATGTAAATGGCAGTATTTTGCAAGTGGAGTTCTTTGATTA
>JAODAL010019760.1:0-71145 GCA_025379985.1 Phyllomedusa bahiana | reverse complement strand
AAAATTTTTTAGCACATTTCCAATTTACACTTTATTTAATCAGATGCTATAAAAAAGGGTATAGCACCACCTGTTCTCGGAAGCTCTCTCTTGACTGTGTCTACCAGAATTCCCCCTGATTTAGAAATTTTTTTGGTGTGCAAGAAACGTTTTAACACGACATCTTCTTGCATCCACGAGCTAAAAAGAAAACCCGATAAAAAGGTTCCCCCCTGACAAGCAAGAAAACTGAAATCACCCCTGTTATCAGCTTGCCATCTGGACAAAATCCCCTTTGTGCATGCTAAACTCCCACAAATTTGATGTTCTTTCTAAGTTGTGTACAATCTCTCATGAACAACAACATATGACCGAATACATTGTGGTCTTATTTATTTAACGAAACTTAGTGTAAAAGCAGTATGTGAAAATTAAGTACACCCTTATTGTTTTTATAGGAATTAAGAGGCAGTCAGGTGCTGCAGACCAAATAGAGAGGGAAGCCGATGTGGTGAGTTCACTGTAGAGGCACTTTAGCAGTTACAGCAGTGGTAATCCAAAATAATGCATGGGTAAAGTCCATGATTTCCAAAAAAAAGTGTTTTCATCCTCCATTATACCCATGAAGTCCACATCAGAAAAAAAAAAAAAAATTAGGAAACATATAGAACTTTGGGCGTGAAGGCTTTTTTCTAAATCATTTAAGGCAGTGTAAATGCTCAAAATGTATGAACCTTTTCTGCAGTTCATACATCAGGCGCTTTTACTCCCAAATACGAAAAGTCTGGCCGGGCATCCCCTTTTAAACTTAGTCTGGTTGTTCTAACTTTTCCCCTGCCGGGTTTGGGTCAAAGAAACATAAATGTGTTTACTTCTAAGAATGTGGTGTGACGCCCCCAGAACGCCCCTAATCTTTGGCACATTAAAAAGTGTTTTTGCTGCTTTACATTATTGCAGCAAAGTGTGGAGTGCACTTGTTCATACTTTCTTTTTGGCTCAAAGTTTACCAGAAAACTGGTGCAGCCCCGTTCATACTTGTTGCCCTTAAAATCTAAACTTTATTCCATGTAAATATACAACAAAAATAGAGGCCTCCAGACACTGTTTTGGGTGAAGAATTTTGGATCTATCACGCTCTTAGGGCGACATTAGAAATTGGGCTGAAGGCCATTCTAAATAGTTTTTAACATAGTGTAAAAAGTCCAAATTTTAAACCTGTTCTCTGCATTTCATATTAAGGCGCAGGTAGTTCCTAAAACACAACCGGGCTCGGGCACCACCTTTAACTTGGTCTGGCTGTTCAACGTTCTGTGCCAAATTTGGCATAAAAAGTATCAAAATTGTCTAATTCAAAAAAGGGGCACCCCCCAGAACCCCAAATCTTTGCTCATTAAAGGGTTTTGCACCACGTTTATCGCGCCAAAGTTTGGATGTGACTTTTTCTCATCTAAAAAACGGGTCTACTACATTTTTTTAATCCCAAAACCTGCCAGCCCCGTTCAAGAATTCACCCTTGCGTAACGGGAAAAAGGGAAAAGCAATACTAAAGGGAATCCGGGGTTTAGAGATTTCTAGAACACTAAAAACACCATTTAAAAAAAAAGAAAAGGGAATCCACACTTCATGTGTTTCTTTTATTTTCTCTTGCCTTTATTCATCCAAAGTCCATTTTTGCAGTGAACTTCCGCTTGTGGAGTCAATTGTTCTCCACACTCTTTTCTAAAAGCCCAACTGCTTTGAAATCTGGGACTTCCCCCACATTATATCTCTAAAACTTGTGCTGACATTATTGGTAAAACCCCCCCAATTTTTTCTTTTCTGTCATAATAATGATGATTGCAAGGACTCATGAGTCACTATGTAAACTGTAAAGAGCTGCAGTCATCATTTTCATGACAGCAGTACAAAAACCCCCCCCTCTGACTCTGCCTCCTGCTCCCATTAATGAAAAGGGGATGTTCACACAAATTATCGGGGGGTACCCCTTGGGGGGCGCATACGCCTACTTTTAAAAGAGTGGGACTTTTCAACGCCCCATCCACTCCCATTTACTCCACTTTCCCCCCTAAAAGCGGCCAAAAAGTTTTGGGACCTTTTTACGGCATGTACTATGCACCGTGGAATATGCTGTGAAATCATAGCACCCAACAAGTGCTATGATTTTTCCATATTTGCAGTGCATACTTAAGGTGCATTGCAGTGCAATTACGCCCAGAATTACCCCCTCAAATACACTGTGTAAACATACCCTTAATAAGTTCTGCCAGCAGGAATCACAGATAACCAAACCGTTCTCCCTTCCCTGTAATTACTTTTATTCACTTGCAAACTACAGGCTAGAAAGAGTGAGTTCAGTCAGATCATTCTCTGCTCAGGTCACATTCACTACAGGGGAGTGTTCCTTAGCTGAGCCTGGCTTCAGAGCACACCGCTTGCGGTGGTCCAGAGGAACCACTATCTCCGACTGTGACAGCTCTTTGCCTGGTTTTGCACTGCAGAACAGGTAAATAATTTTTAGGTATGAATTACAAAGTTTAATATAATACAGTTGTGCACCCTTTAAAAAGATAGTACTGGAGAACCCATTTAAGAACAAGAATGATCCATCAAAAAAAAAAAAAAATAGATTGGCAGAAACATCAGCCCTAGAACCAGTTTAGAGCCGACTGCCAAAAAGCCAATAGATACACTCATCAAACATATATCTGTCATGCACGGGCTTGGATCGGCCCATCGGGCAGTAGATAAAACCTCCGGTGGGCCCCAAACTCCATCGACGGTAGGTCCATGCAGCACGTTGGTGTGCAGGCCCGGATTCGCCTCTTCTTCTCAATAGCGGAATAGTTACCAGCTCTCTGCACTGCACACCGAGTACTCCTGTGAGCAAGCGGTGCAAGAAGTATGATACAGCAATGTCACGCTGCTCATGCAGGATACCAGCTCCCAGAGAACCTCAGAGGGGAACGGGAATAGGTGAGTAATTTTTTTTATTTTTCTTATCAGACAGAAGGGGCCTTATCTACCTAAAGTAGGCTATATACCAACAGGAGGCTAAATAGCAACGATTAAGAGCGAATCGCTCGAAACACGTCTGCTGTTTATCCCATTTGGAGATGTCATGAACACCTTTTTTAAGCTTGGAATTTAAATAAATGTGAAGTTTTATATTTATGGATTCTTCTCCTTCAGTGCTGAACACAACATGTCTTTATTATGTTTGGATATTGGCGTCCTGGAATCGTCCGTGCACTAAAGTTTACAAGCAATATTCAGGTGATCGGTCCATCTCGATACTTTTTCAAACTTAGAGGAGGCTAAATACCTACAAAGGCTGAGTTCCTACTGGAGGCTAAATACCTACAGGGGCTGTATACCTAAAGTATGCTAGATACCTACATGGGCTGAATACCTAGAGAAGGCTATATACCTATAAGGGCTGTATGCCTACAGGGGCTTTCTACCTACAGGAGGCTATATACCTACAGGAGGCTATATACTTACCGGGGCTGTTTACCAACATGAGGCTATATATCTACAATGATTGTATACCTACAGGAGGATACATACCTACAGGAGGAATATACCTATAGGAGGCTAAATCCCAACAAGAGGCTATTTGCCTACAGAGACTGTTTACCCACAGGAGACTATAAACCTACAAGAATTGCATACCTACAGAAGGCTATATACCTACAGGGGATATATTTACCTACAGGAGGCTCTATACCTACAGGAGACTATAAGACTATAGGGACTGTATACCTATAGGAGGTTATATATTCACAGGGGTTGTATACCTACATGAGGCTATATACTGTACCTACAGGGGGCTATATACCTACAGGCAGTGGCAAAGCTTAGGCTTGGGACTTAGTATTTGCCAGATCAGGATTTAAAGACAGGTGTTTGGCGGGCTAACAGGGGAGAGCCAAGATATCATTATTTATCTTTATTTTTTTAATAGGATGGGGGGGCAAAATACTTGCCTTCTTAATGGGGCTAGTCCTTATCTACCTACCTACTTATCTACTTGAAGAGGCCCTATCTACCTACCATAAGGGTCCCTATCCACTTGCCTACCTACTATAAAGGTCCCAATCTATCTGCCTACCTATTAGAAGGGCACCTATCTACCTGCCTACCTACTGGAGGGGCCCTATAAATCTTCCTACCTACCATAAGGGGCCCTATCTGCCTTCCTACCTACTAGAAGGGCCCTATCGACCTGCCTACCCACTAGAAGGGGCCCTGTTTACCTGCCTACCTACTAGAAGGGGCTCTATCTACCTATCTACCTACTCGAGGGGTCCCTATCTATATGTCTACCTATTGGAAGGAGCCCTAACTACCTGCCTCCTACTGGAAGGTGACCTGTCTACCTGCCTACTAGAAGGGTCCCTATCCACCTACCTACTATAAGGGGCCCTATCTACCTATCTACCTACTGGAAGGGGCCATATCTGCCTACCTACTTACTAGAAAGGGCCCTATCTATCTACCTACCTACTAGAAGAGGCATTATCTACCTACCTACTAGAGGGGGCCCTAACTACCTATGTTCCTGCTAGAAGGGGCTCTATCTACCTACTTACCTACTGGAAGGGGGACTACCCACTGGAAGGGGACCTATCTACCTACCTACCCACTGAAAGTGGCCCTATCTACTTACCTACCTACTAGAAGGGACCCTATCTACATACCTACCTGCTAGAGGGGGCCCAAAATACCTATGTTTCTGCTAAAAGGGGTCCTATCCACCTGCCCACCTGCTGGAAAGGGCCCTATCTACCTCCCTACCTACTGGAAGGGTCCCTATCTACCAGCCTACCTACTGGAAGGGCCGTATTAAACCCCCACCTTTTGGGAAGGGGCCTGTTTACCTGCCTACCGGAAGGGGCCCTGGCTACCTACCTAGTAGAAGGGGACCTATCTTCCTACCTACTAGAGGGGGAATTTACTTACCTACTAGAAGGGGCCCTATCTACTGTACCACTTCACAAAAAGGGGGCCCAATTACCATGTATCTACTAAAAGGGGTCAATTACAGGGGTGTATGCCTACATGGGGATACATATCTACCTATCTGCCTAAAAAGAACATATATACCTACCTATCCACAGGGTGCTGTATATCTACCTACTGTATATATACCTATCTACCTACAGAGGGCAACTATACCTACCTACAGTGTGCATTTATACTTTTCCTACGGAAGCTATAAAAAGAACGTACCACTTTTGAGGCAACTTACATCTACCTACTTAATAGGGCACCCATACTAAGGTAGGAAATTGGGAAGGAAGGATGGAAAAATGAGAAGTCTAAGATCCCGGTTTGTAAATTTCTGCAGGGGCGAGTTTTTGTCCAGGAAAAGTTGCATGGGGGCTGGAGCATTAAAAAAAAAAGGAAAAAAAATGACTCATGTAGAAGAGAATGCTCATCAAAGAGAGAACGGCTTATCAGAAAATGGCTCCCGAAATCCCTGGTTTGCCGGGGAAATTTTGCTCTTTTTTTGGATCGGGGGCGTATTTACTGTCATTTGGGGTTTAAATATGAGACAGATGTGTGAGACAGACAGTTTAATTTAACAGCCCGATATGTGTGAGACGAGATATATGATTTAAATTGGTATTTTTAAATTGCAAAATACAGTTCTGTTTTGCACACGTATTTTTTGGGTAAAATTTTACGCATTTTTTTCCCAAGTGGCCTAAAAAGGAACAGGTAATATTTTTATTGTACAGTAGCTGTAGAGTGGGCCTTCAAGATTAACTCCCCTGGTTGGGCCCCCCCAGCACCCCCTCTGAAAACTGGGGCCTGTTTAAAAAAACATGGAGCAACTAAACTGCCAAAAAAACTGGAAATTTCCCCCAAAACAAAAAAATTACATACAGTTTTAAACCCGGGAAATTTACAAAAACTATAAAAAAATTTCACACTTGCATGTTTTTTCCTCAAAAATCTTTACATGAAAATCAAATAATCATTTTAAACCCTTTAGGTCAAAATTTGGATTACCAAAATTATTTATTTTCCCCCAAAAGGCAGAATAAGAAGAGAGAGCGAAATTTTTAAGGGATTTTTTTTTACTTTCTGGGAAAGGTTTAAAAGTTTACATTTCAGTAATTACTAAAGCCTTTTTAAAAAATGTGAACAGCCCATATGATGATGTCAGTCTTTGGAAGGGTTCTGATAGGGGTTTTTTGACAACATCTGAGTTAATTAAAAACACAAGCTTGGAAATTTTTTTTAAAGCACACCAAAACACACGCTTCCTGTTTCGTAACATCATGTGAAATCTAAAGGGTATCAACTAAGAAACAGGAAAGAATTTGGACTTGCACAAGTCTGTTTCATTTTTGGGTGCAATTTCCAGAAACCTGAAGGTGTCTCTTTCATCTGTCAAACACTTATTCGCAAGTACAAACAAGATGAAATGTCCACCATCTACTGCTCAGGAAAGAGATGGGTTATGGTAGATTTATGGTAGGTGCTGTATTGGTTTTATTCATTTATATTATTTAATTTAGTTTTCATTTTAAATTATATATGGTAATTTCATATAAATGTTATATGCCTTGTCCGCACGGCACAGGTTTTCAGTTGGTTTTACAGACGGTTTTTGGTTTTGTCAACCGTCTGTAAACCGGTTGACAAACTTTAAAATGGGCGCCTATGGAAAACCTACTCAGCAGTCCGCACTGCATGGGTTTTCTGCCGGGTGGTTTTTCAGACCGACGGCGGTCCGAAAAACATTGAGCGTGTTCATTCTTCCGCCCGTTTTTTTTGGGGGGGACGGAATATGAACATCTGAATGCGAGGGGGAGGGCTTTTCTCCGCAAACCGCAGAGAAAAGCCTTCCCCCAGCGGCTGTGTGCACGGCCACAAAACAGTGCAAATGCCGCTTGGGAATTCCATATTTGCACTGTGCCATGTGAACGGCCCCACAGGATAATTTTTTTGGGGGATATTATATAATTTTATATTTATTTTATATTTAATTTTATATAGTTTGATAATTCTTACAAATTTGTTTGTATTATTATAGTGGTATAAGTTAAGAAATAATTGAATTTTTTTAGCCCTAATGGTAAGTCTTGTTCCACTATGACAACTCGGCTCAGGCAGACTTCGCCTGGCTGTTCTAACAGTTATGCGCCTAGTATTGGTGTCAAACATTCATGAATGTTGTCATGGATGTCCCCGCGACCCTCTTATCGGGTCGCGGGCGCATCCGTGCCCCGCGGACGAGCGGCACCGCGACCCGCATGTCGGCGGGTGCGCTCGCTCCAATACCTCTTACTCATCCAGCCGCGCTCCTGACTGTGTATCTGCTTCCCGGAGCGCGTGTCCCCACCTCCTAGGGCGCGCGAGCCAGCACTGTTGAGTTCCACTGCCGGTCGCTGCCCCTATTTAAAGCCTGCTCCTTCCTGCTTTCAGTGCCGGATCTTTAGTGCCGTATTAGCCTATTGAGAAAGCGTTACTTGTCTTGCCGTGATTCCTGTGTACCATACCGTCTTGCTTCCGTCCCTCGAGCACCAACCTCTGCCGCCTGTCCTGACCTTACCGCCTGTCAGCGACTACGTCTATGCCTCACGATTCTGTACCACGCTCACCCTTGGCTGCCATCGCAAGCAAGTCATGTCAGTGGAAGCGACTTGGTATAATCCCGCCGCAGCAAGTCCCTCCCGCTTTGCGGCGGGCTCTGGTGAAAACTGGGACCTACTTAGATTTTGCTCCCTGGTGAGGCGTACACCATCGCTTGCAGTGATCCAGCGGATCCACTACTACCAACCGTGACAGTAAGATCCGGCCATGGATCCTGCCATGGTGCCTCTGCCTAGCGTCGCTGACCTAACCACCATCATGGCTCAGTAATCCCAGCAGATCACTAAGCAAGCCCAGCAACTCAGCCATCTCTCCGCCATGATGCAGCAGTGCCTGGCCACCCAGCAGCGACAACCCACTCCCGTGGCTTCCGCCACACCTTCGGTGTAACACCGGCTGCTGGTCCAAGGTTACGTTTGTCTATGCCATCTAAGTTCAATGGGGACTCCAAGGCCGATGCCCTCTCCCGTGCATCTGCCGTGGTAGGAGACGAACCAGCACCTCGGCATATCATCCCTCCCGAAAAGCTAATCTCTGCTGCGCCCATAGAGTTGCAACGAATCCCTCTGGGCAAGACTTATGTGCGCCCAGCTCTATGGAAGAAAATACTGTATTGGGGACATTGCTCTCAAGTGGCTGGACACCCGGGAGTGAAGAAATCTTGCTCTCTCATCTCCCGTTTTTATTGGTGGCCCAGTCTGGCCAAAGACATTCGCGAATTTGTGGGGTCATGCACTTTTTGTGCCAGCAAAGAATCTTCCCATCTCAAGCCGGTAGGTCTGCTGCAGCCACTGCCTATTCCGATTGTCCTTGGACCCACGTGGCCATGGACTTTATTACTGACCTCCCGCCTTCCTCCAGTAATACCGTGATCTGGGTAGTCACGGATCACTTTTCTAAGATGTCCCATTTCGTTCTTCTGCCAGGTCTACCCTCTGCTCCTCATCTGGCCAGCATATTTTTTCAACATATTTTTTGGCTACATGGGCTGCCCCGCCATATAGTTTCGGACTGGGGGGTCCAATTTGTTTCTAGGTTCTGGTGCTCCCTCTGTAACCAGCTACAAGTAAAGTTGGATTTCTCTACGGCCTATCACCCTCAGACCAACGGGCAGGTGGAGAGGGTTAACCAGATGCTTGGCTGCTATCTGCGGCACTTCGTTTCTGCACGTCAAGACGACTGGGCCAATCTGTTACCTTGTGCAGAATTCTCATATAATTTGTTAGACTCCAAGCCTGCCGGTGCCGCTCCCTTCTTCATTGTCTACGGGCAACATCCACACCCACCACCCACCCTCCCTGTGCCCTCTGAGGTCCCAGCCGTGGAAGACTTGGTCCGGGACTTAACAGCCTTCTGGGATCAGACACACCATTTTCTGCAACGAGCGCCTGCCCGCACTAAGAACCAAGCAGACAAAAAGAGAAGAACCCCGCCTATCTTCTCTCCTGGAGACAAAGTATGGTTGTCTGTGAGATACATTCGTAGAATAGTGAAGAAATCAGGCGATACCTTTTTCAGGCTAACTGAGTATATTCCTGGCTACAAACTGGGTCCCCGCTTCCTGGGACCGTTCAAGGTGCTAAAACGCATCAATCCGGTGGCATATAAGTTCCGCCTTCCCCCCACGATGCGGGTCCCGAACTCCTTCCATGTCTCCCTCCTGAAGCCAGTTGTCTTAAATAGTTTCTCCCGGAAAGTTGCTCCTCCGACTCCTGAGGCGGATGCCATAAACATCTTCACCATAAAAGAAATCTTGGCCATGAAAACGATCAGGGGGAATCGACATTTCCTCATTAACTGGAAGGGGTTCGGGCCCAAAGAAACGTCCTGGGAGCCAGAGGACAACATTCTGGATCGCACCCTGATCCGCAAATTCCTCCAAGACAAAAAGAGGGAGGGGCCTAAGAGGGGGTACTGTCACGGGTCTCCCCGCAAAACTCTCCCCGGGTAGGGGGCGCATCCGTGCCCCACGGGTGAACGGCAAAGCGACCCCTTACTCACCCAGCTGCACTCCTGACTGTGTCTCTGCTTCCCTAGGAGGCGGGGATGCACGCGCCGCAACTGTTAAATATAGAGGGCCAACGCACCGGTAAATTCCATTGCCAGTCGCTGCCCCTTTTTAAAGCCTGTCACTTCCTGCACTCAGCGTCGGATCTTTAGTGCCCTATTAGCCTATTGAGAAAGCGTTCCTTGTCTTGCCGTCATTCCTGTGTACCATACCGTCTTGCTTCCGTCCCTCGACCACGAACCTCTGCCGCCTGTCCTGACCTTACCGCCTGTCAATTGCTATGTCTATGCCTCCCGATTCTGTACCACACTCACCCTTGGCTGCCATCGCAAGCAAGTCACGTCAGTGGAAGCAACCTGGTAGAATCTCGCTGCAGCAAGTCCATTCCGCTTTGTGGCGGGCTCTGGTGAAAACTGGGACCTACTTATATTCTGCTCCATGGCGTGGCTTACACCATCGCTTGCGGTGGTCCAACGGATCCATTGCTACCAACAGTGACAAATGTGTCTAATTCCACAAATGTGGTGCGTCATGCCCCCAGAATGTCCTACATCTTGGGCACATTACAAAGTGTAGCGATCTGTTTGGAGTGCGTCTGTTTATACATCTGTAGAGCAGGGCTACAATAGTTTTTGGGCTGAAAGCACACCAGAAAACTGGTGCAGCCCTATTCATACATGTCACCCAAACTGTCTTGCTGCTGTGACTGTCAGTCACAATAATGGAGCTGTGGTGCTACAACAGTCATGTTTGTCAGTTTACTACATTAAAAAATTAAGTTTGGGTCATGCAATATAGCACTACACCATAACTGTGAAGCATCCTTTTTAAGAAACATATATGGAAGTGGATGGAGATTAAAGGGGTTGTCTCACTACAAGGATTGCTTTTTATGTTAAAGATCTTGCAAAAACAAGTCACTTTACAGCAAACTTGTGACACATTTATTGGAACACAGCAGGGCACACTAAGTCACGCCCCTTTTCATGAGACCACACCTCTTTTTCCCTTTTGTCAAACAAGGTGCAGAAGTGTCTAGAAACGGTCTAAAACACATAATAAATGTAGTGTAAAGCATGAACAACATTATTTTTACTGCCTAGATAAATGTTCCCCTTTGTGTACAATTATTTAAATAAATTAAAGCCACTAGTGTCTCTATTTGTTATAAAAAATAGAGAAAATTACTCCATCTATAACATACTCACCTGTCCGTATTACTGCATCTTCTTCCAATTTCTGCCACTACGGTCCTGTTAGTGGCATTAGTAGAAGGCATAGGCAGAAGATGAGCATAGTGCCCCCCATTTAGCCAATCTCATGACCTTTCCAAAAACCCAGTAGGTCTGGCTAAGTGGTGAATCAAGAGGCTGGTTTAAGGACTTGGTTAGTGCAACCAGTTTGTGAGCTTGTCTCTCTACTGGTTAGCCAATTTCCCCTCCCCTTCCTCTTTGCCAGTTATCATACAGTATCTTGTATGCCTGTCTAACTTGTCTTGAAGTACCGTATATACTCGAGTATAAGCCGACCCGAGTATAAGCCAAGGCACCTACTTTTGCCCCAAAAAAACGGGAAAACTTATTGACTCTAGTATAAGCCTAGGGTGGAAAATGCAGCGGCTACTGGTAAATTTTAAAAATAAAAATGGATACCAATAAAATTACATAGGCAGTTTAATGTCCCCCATAGGCAATTATAGGCAGATATATGGCCCTATATGCAGGTATAGGCAGGTATGTGTCCCAAAAGGCACATATATGGCCCCATAGGCATGTAATAGGCAGTTATATGTCCCCCATAAGCAGATTATAGGCAGGTATATGGCCCCATACGCAGGTAATAGGCAGGTATATTGCCCCATAGGCAGGTAATAGGCAGGTATAGGGCCCCATAGGCAGGTATAGGGCAGGCTGTAGGCAGGTATAGGGCAGGCTGTAGGCAGGGTATAGGCAGGTATAGGGCCGGCATAGGCAGCTTTTGGCAGATATAGGGCAGGTATAGGCAGCTGTAGGCAGGTATAGGGCAGTTATAGGCAGCTGTAGGCAGGTATAGGGCAGGTATAGGGCCGGCTGTTGGTAGGTATAGGGCAGGTATAGGCAGCTGTAGGCAGGTATAGGGCAGCTGTAGGCAGGTATAGGGCAGGTATAGGGACGGCTGTAGGTAGGTATAGGGCAGGTATAGGCAGCTGTTGGCAGGTATAGGGCAGGTATAGGGCCAGCTGTAGGCAGGTATAGGGCAGGTATATGCAGCTGTAGACAGGTATAGGGCAGGTATAGGCAGCTGTAGGCAGGTATAGGGCAGGTATAGGCAGCTGTAGGCAGGTATAGGACAGGTATAGGGCCGGCTGTAGGCAGGTATAGGCAGCTGTAGGCAGGTATAGGGCCGGCTGTAGGCAGGTATAGGGCATGTATAGGGCAGGTATAGGCAGGCTGTAGGCAATAATAGGCAAAATAAAAAAACAATCCCTTACCTGGATCCCCGCTGCTCCGTCTCCCGGGCGCGCTCCTCGGTCTTCCCGGCACAAGCGGGTGATGTCATCAGGCCGCGCACGCAGCGTGATGACACGCGCTGCCTGTGCCGGAAACTCCGGACAGCCGCGAGTCTGCGACTGCCCGGAGTCCACTGCGGAGCAGGGAGCGCTCGCTCTCTGCTCCGCAGTGGTATCTCTTCACCTATATGCGTTCCGGAGGAGTCGCAAATAGGTGAAGGAATCGCGGACAGTGCCCGGGCCAGCGCAGCGCCCAGACACTGTGCGCTCACTCGGCCTTCAGTTATATGCGCTCCCTGAGGAGCCGCATATAGCTAAAGCGTCCCTGTCGGCGCACGGGCCATCGCAGTGCCCGAGTGCCGACAGTGACTCGAGTATAAGCCGAGGGGGGATTTTTCAGCACATTTTTTGTGCTGAAAAACTCGGCTTATACTCGAGTATATACGGTATATACTGACTACCTGGTCTAGACTCTTGACTCATTAGTTTCTCTCATGTCTGTTAGCTCTACCTGTTAGGCTATGTTCACACGGCTTAAAATGGGATGTGTCTCGCCCCGTATTTCACGCCGTACTGCACGAAATACGAGGCGAGATATGTCCAAGTCATAACGGTAATCCACAGTTCTCATAGAGAACTATGGATTACGTCTCCTTTCCCTGCTCGCACAATAGTGGGGAGAGAAGTGACATTTCAATTATTCACGGCGTATACGCGCTGTGAATAATGAATGTTTATGCAGCCTGCCGGCCCCCCCGCCCCTGCTCTGGAGCACATGGCGTAATTGTGGGCGAAATACGTCCCACAATTACTCTGTGAATAAGCCGTGTGAACCCTGCCTTAGTGGCAACTCTGTAGACAAAGCCTAGCAATACTTTGAAGGTAAGTCTACATCTGTGTAAATTTCTCTAAATTTAATTTTACCACCAAGTTACACTTGCTCACATAGTAGATATTTCTGTATTGAAAAACCCTTTGCGTATCTGCAGAAATCTATGCAGATTTTATTTCGGATTTTATTTTTTGTGCAAGGGGCAAATCCGCACGGGATATTCCTGCACTAATATTATAAAATATATCGGAAAGGTTTCCACAAAGATTTCATGCAGATTTCAGTGTGGGAAGCCCACAGGTTTTGCTGGGGAAAGCACACAGAATCAGTTATTAGACCCAGATAAGCTCTTCAGTCAGTGCAGAGGATGTATTGCCCTTAGATTTCTCCTCTAACTGGGGCAAATAAAGCAGCTCAAGTTACAGAGGAAATCAGCAACAACAACAAAAGAATGATGCAAGAATGCCCCCCAAAGGTCTTTTTATGACCTTATGGGGGCAACATATATAAAACAAAGTAACAAAAAAATACACACACAAAATAAAATACTATTAAAATAAATACAAACAGCCCAAACTGCATTTTTAAGCCCTGCTCTAACGACCCTACCACTTTATATAACATATATATAAATGTGTGTGGTGTAAAAATAATAAAATTACAAAATTAATTTTAGTGCCACATTTGCCATTGAAAAAAAAAATGTGAAAACACAAACTTTTTTACTTTATTTTTATGTAATTGTCATTTTTACATATTTTTTATTTTTTTTTTAAATATGAGGGGGAAAAGTAAAAAAGTAAAAAAGCACAACATACCATAGAAAAATGGAAAAAAGGTGAAATAATTTGGACAATTCTTGGAGTGCAAGAATGTGGTAAAGCATTTAAACTGGCATGTACTACAGAAAAGAAAATGTTCCTGGTCAAGAAAGGGAGTAAAACAGCTCAATCTGGTTAAACACACATATCAGTCCTTGTAACTGTGCCCCCCAAGATATGCTATCAAGATTTTAATTTATTTGCAATGTATACTCTATATTGCAATGTCCATCCAATCACCAGGTATAGTAGTGATATTTCAACACCACCAAGGTCATCTCTGCAGCCAATGAACGGCTTTAGTAGTCACAACATGTTAATATACTATTACACAGACTGGGAAAAAAAACAGCAAGAGGCTAGGGAAGCGTCGGCATCATGTTTTATATGATTTTCAGCTGTTTAAAAAGAAATGTTATAGTGTTTTTATAACCCTTTTGCATTCTGTCATTTACATACAATCAACATATTGCCAGCCAAGTTTGATACATTTCTTTGAATGTAGTTCCTATTTCTGTCATTACTTTTTTGTTCTATATATTAAAAATGTTTAAAACATATTTTGAAAAATCTTTTTTGCATTTAAGAGTATTTAACTTCTGGAGGAGATTGAATTTTGTTGTTTTTTACAAAATTCTTCAGGTGGAAAACACTTCTATTATACCAGACAAGAACACCTGGCATCTTAGGAGTTGTAAATATCTGGCAAAAGGCAACGTGAGCAATGTTGCAGCAGATGTTTGTGATGAAACTAAGATCACCTTGACTTGTTATGAATATGAATCTAGCAAACTGTGAAAAGTTTGTCCTTTTAAAAGTAGCTTCAAAATCTATGCAAGCTCCTTGTAAGAAAACAACAAAATACATTGCACAAAGTAGACCAACTTTATAATATTAATAAATGCATGTTTATCTTACTCTTTTCACAGAATGCTCTATAATTTCTTTAATCTAGAACCTGAATGGCCAAACACTGTAGGCTCAAATGAACATAAATCAGCAAAGTTTTGTGGTACAGAGATGCTAGGTATTAAACAAGTGGTGGCACCAAGTTAATGTTTGTTCTGTACCACAGTATAATATGCAGTCACCTTAATTCAATTCATTGGGATACACAAATAGCATGTACTCTATCAGTGATAGTAGTACTGCTGTCAGGGCCCTGATCAAACATTAGACAAAAGTAATGTAGCACGGTAGGAACCTGTCATGTTCAGATGGCCTAGATGCTTTGGCTGTATAAGGACTGAAATTTCTAATGGCAGACCTGCCTACTATGAAAATGGTCTAGCAAGCTACATCACTTCTTTTTGGGTTTGCTTGATCTGTAGATATCAGTGAGGAAGTTGTTTTTATTCCTTTTACAGGACTGGTAGTAATCATTATTGAATGTGATAATCCTACATTAACTCTGTTGGGACTACCCATAACCCTGCTAGGAACATTAACTGTATACTTACATTTTTCATACATCTGTTGTAAATACATAAGAAAATGGTTCAAGCGAGTTTATCTTTTTTCGGAATACATTTGCCACACATGAGGTCATATGGTCACTTCCATGCACATGCGATGATCCTCATACTGCCTATGGCAACTTCATGCAGATGCTCTTCTATTTATTGTATGCAGTTTCTCTTCCACACTTCACATGTATTCTCCTTAATGCATATCTTCTTCCTATCACCACTCCATATTCATGTTCTCCATTTTTTCATATTGCCTTTAATGCCTACTTACTATTTGCCTCTTGTATCTGTCACGATGTCCGCCATGGACCCCGAATTGGACCACGGATGGGCATGTTTCTGTCTCCCTCGCTCGGGACACCACTCACCTCTCCTCGCTCCTGCTCCACTCCCACGCTCACCAGCTCTTTAAAATTTAAAGAGTGAGTGCACCATTAATTTGCAATCACTGGACACTGGACCCCTTTATGCCGAACTTCGTCCAACATTCCTTGCCAGTTTGTTGGTGTGCTTCCTTAGATTTTGCTATTGCTATGTTTCGTATTTCTGTTATGTAACCTGTGCTCTGGACCTTGAATTCTCTTGTTTGCACTCTGCCCTGACCTTATTGCCAGTTTACCGACTATTCCTCAGTCTGCTCCTTCGGTACTCTGCTGCAGCTGGGCTGTCACTGTGAGCGGCCAAATCAAGGATAGCAACCTGGGAGTCTCCCGCATCAAAGCCCAACTGATCTTGCGGCGGGCACTGGTAAAGTCTGGGTGGCTGCTTATACTGTTCCCTGTCATGTTTGATAGTCCTCTCTCGCAGTGACCTGGAGGATCCATTACCTGAGATCATTACAGTATCTTGACTCCCCTTCTCTACTTTTGGCTGGCTCATATTTCAATTTTTTATCACAATTTTTTTTACCTCTTTATGCTTTGTCAATCTTTTTCCTCACTAACTAACACTTCATCTCAACTTGTCTCTCATTCCTTGTTTTTTTTGCGTTATTTTTTCTCTTCTTCTTCTCCCTCAGTATTTTTTGAGTTTTTTCCTTTTCTGATCCATTACTCTCTCCCATTCCACTTTTTCTCTTTCATCTTATTCCTGTCTTTGATTTCTTGTCTCACATTTTACATTTCCCACCTCTAACCTTATTTTTACTTACATCTCTTATCCTAATCTGCGTGTTCCCTTCTTTTCTTTTGAGGCCCTTCTGTTTTATTTATTTATTTATTTATTTATTCATTCATTCTTTATTATATGCTCTCATTTCATTCTTTATATCGGATACATATTTACTTTAGAGCTCATTCTTGCCATTATTATTTAAAAAAGGTTTACATAGAAATGTAAATTTGTTTGACAAAAATAATTTAGTTACTAGCTTGTGTAGGCCTGGTACTGGAGACCAACCATATTTCATATTATCTTGTTTGATCACAAGAATACAGTGGATTGCAAAAGTATTCATACCCCTTAAATTGTTCCTCCGTTTTGAATGTTGCAGCAAAAAACTTAAAGTGGTTATCCAGTAGTTTAAAGATTTCATATAGCACTATAAACAGTGTTTACATTAAAAAGTAAAGATATTTCACTACCTTCATGTGGTTCTTTTGCCTTTTTATTCATCTATTATGAGATCCACTTTTTGCAGTGAAACCTCGTGTTTGTGGGACTGTCAGTAGTTCTTCAGCAGCTCTTTCCTACAAATCCCAGAATGCATTACAGTTGCAATCTAGGACTTACTTGCACCCACCACCTTATCCTATATCTGCAACAGTTCACTTCCTGGATGTCTGCAGCAGGCTGTGCATAGTACAGTTCACCTATCTCAGTTTGTAATATGGACATTAAAACATTCTTTCCTACATATAATATATGTAATGCATGTACAAATATATATTTTTGTTTATATATTTCTATGTATGTGCTGTACATCCACCACAGCAAGCACACAGCTATCCCTTTATTTTAAAACAGATTCATGTGGGGAGTCTTGGCTTCACCCAGCTTTCCTGTACATTGAATAGCCCTTCTAGTATAGTGTGCAGGAGTTGGTGGTAAACTACACTACAGGAAATTATAGGTATTTAATAATGTTTATTAAGGATTGCACTGATATATGTTTGAATTGCACTATTCATGTTATATGGAAATGTCTATTGACCTCTGTCTCAGCTAGTGCATATGTCTGTAAAAAGTGTGTAGTCATACTGCCTTCCAGATATGTAAATCAGTCACAGTCACTCAGATCTAGTGGCAGGAATTATCATAGCAACCAGACTGGGAGGGGGGAGTAGAAGGTTATAAATTATAGGCAAATTCAGTGTTCTTGGTCTTTCCACTGGTTTCATCCACTTGCCAATTTTGGTTATCATTAGAGATGGGCGAATTTCTCAAAAATTAGTTTTTCGGCAAAATTCTTTTCGACCCGAATTTATTTGCGGCGAATAGCGTTAGAAAACAGGTATTTCCTTTCTGCGGAGAGCTTGTAGGGTGTTGTAGAACATTGTGCCATGCTCAAATATGCATAGGGAGCGTGGTTTGGTATTGAAACAATGCTGAGTTTTAGTATGTCATGCAGATGACAAGCACCGCTCTTAGAATCGCTTCACACTTCACTTCTCTGGGCAGTTAAAGAGGCAAAACTGACCAAATAACTGAAGTGGGAATGCAGTCTGACAAGGTAATGTCAGTGCCAGCTGGAAAGAACTGAGCTGAGGTCTAAGATCCTACTATAATAATAATCTTTATTTATACATCGCCAACATATTCCGCAGCACTTTACAATATAGATGGTATAAGTACAGATAAACCAGACATTACATTATAAAAAAGCTACGTACAAATTAGACACGAGGTGTGAGGGTCCTGCTCGCTAGAGCTTACAATCTATTAGGGTGTATGTATGAAACAATGGGTGAGAAGTGCTTGGTTTACAATGGTCCAACCATGTTACATAAATATGTGGTAGTAAACATAAAAACCTGCCATCGCAACCATACATCTATATACAGATAAGTGCCTGCGGGTGGCAAAGTGCAGGAAGTGATGAATGTGTGACAGAATTTGGGGGGGTTAACAATTAGGGATCTTGGTAGGCTTGTCTAAGAAGATGAATTTTCAAAGCGCACTTAAAACTGTGAGGGTTGTGAGTGTGCCTGATCCCATGGAGTAACAAACAACGCAATAGTAGGTTCCTGGAGCAGGCACAGGTCGCAGCAAAGTAAGGGGACGTCACAGCAGGTATCACCCTCGAGGCCGCAACTTCCGGTGTCATGTAGAGGCCGTTTGTTGACCACACTAGGTCATCCACTTTCTCCCAGATGACCCTGATAACCCCGGCAAAGAATCTGTGCATCTGTAAAACACAACCTTTAGTTGGCATTGCCCGGGAGCAGATCAGGGGCCCTCACCTGCCCTTAACCCACCTCTGTCCCATTCGCTTCCCACAGCCAGAGAACTACTATGTGCTGTGGCCTCTGCGCCACTATACAGTGAGGACCAACTATTTGAGGACAGTGGGCAGCAAAGAGGTGGGGATGACATCCGCTGCTTCTTGCAGAAGCGGGCAAGTAATGATGAGGAGAGTGGCATGGGGGGTTATGTTGCGAGCGGTCAGAATCTGTACAGCGACATCGTTGAGGAGGACAGCGGTGACAGGCAAACACTAATCGATATAGCTGATCGCACTTGAGAGCCGGGTAAAGCAAGCAAGGCTGGGACAAGGTATCCTGGTGCCCTAGTTAAACAAGGCATAAAGTGACCCCCAAATGGAAAATTCAGCCCACTTCATGCCTCCTTGCGCCCCCTTTTCGGCCTGTTATGAAGTGGTGCCCTAGGCGGTCTCCTAACTTCGACAACGCATTGTCCCGGCCCTGGAAGCAAGGGCTTCATCATCATCGGGAGAAGAGAGCGGCAGCTTGCGTGTCAGGCAGTGGCGCAGCCCGCAAGTTGGTAGTGTGGACGGGAGTGAGCAGGGTGGCAGCAGTGCGAGGTTGGGAGCCAAATAGCCACGATTTAGACCACCCAATTTGCAGGTCCCAGAAAGTAGTGGCACAGGGGCTCACCGGGGCAGCAGCGGTAACAGTCAGTCAGTGCAGAGCATTGGTGGTAAAATCACCTACTCGGCGGTGTGGCAGACACCAGAGGAGGCGATCATGGCTATATGTAGAATCTGTGGGCAGAAAGTAAAGTGTGACCAGGGACCTAACGTTGGCACCACAGCCCTGCATCAACATCATGCAGTGTCACCATACAGTGGCCTGGGAGAAATGTGTCCGCAGTATGTGTAGGCCATCCCTAAGTGCAGAAGCTAATTGTGCTCCTGTCAAAGTTGGTGGTACTGCTGTCCCTCCCTTTTCAAGTGGTGGACTATGCACCATTCAGAGAACTTGACAGGAAACGTTGCATTCACTTTAGCCATTTCTACATCTCCAAGCACACACTCCTTGAGATAAACAGAACAGAGAAACTATAAACAGAGAAAAACAGAAATTGATAACAGGAGAATATAGAACAGGGAGAAATATGAACAGGGAGAAATATATGAACAGGGAGTAATTGATGAACAGGGAGTAATTGATGAACAGGATAAATATGAAGGGAAATTGAGAAGGGAATTGATGACGGGGGAATTGAAACAGGAAATTGATGAACAGTGGAAATTGTGAACAGGGAGAAATTGATGAACAGAGAAAGGCTTAACGATTTTTTGATAATCCAAGCGGACAGGAGTACTCCCCTGTGTAATTTTGATGTCAGCCAGTGGCAGCTCATGCGTTACACCTGCCGTTTGCTCAGGCCCTTTGAGGAAGACACATTAGTTGTCAGTCTCCAGGACTACGGGATGAATTACGTCATTCCACTGCTTCATGTCCTGGAACAGATGCTGCAAAATCTGTATGGTCAGGGGACTGGAGACATGGTGACTACATCTCACGGCCACATGAGTCCTGTGGGGGCTTACTAGAGGAGGAGGCGGAGGACATTGGAGCACAAGCAGTGTCTGGCGAAATGATTGATTTTTTTATTCAGGTGACAGGAGAGGAGCAGGAGCAACCGGAGGATTAGGAAGACAAGGAAGATGACCCAGACACACTGTGGCAGTATACAGTGGAGATGGAGGCAGGGAATCCCTCAGAGTCACTTGTGCAGATGGCCCGCTGCATGCTGATTTGCCTGGCTAGTGACAGCTGAATTGTCACCATCCGGCAGATGGATGACTTCTGGCTCTCCACCGTCTTGAACCTTCGTTACCGGTCCCAAATGGGGGCATTATTTCACCTGCCAAGACAGAAGACAAACTCAAGTACTATAGAGACATCCTATGTAGTCAGTTGGCCACTGCCTATCTGCGCTATTGTACGTCCTTTAGCAGGTCTGACCAGGTGGTTCATCAATGCTCATTTACCACTACCACAGCTGCTGTGGAGGGATGGGGGGTTAGGAGCAGTAGCAGCTCCATCAGCAGCAACCTGAGTCTGGAGTTGTTGATGAGCAGCTTTCTTCACCGCCTAGTGATTTAGGTATCCACCAGCAGCAGCACCTGGAGCAGACCCTGAACCCTGGATTCTTTTGGCTACCTGCCTCAGCTACTATTCTGATGCAGCCATCCGCTTGATGCCACACATCTGCTGCCAGCTGCTCCATCTTTACCAGGGACTGGTATTGACACCCACCTCCTCACTCTTCACTGGGCTATTATGTAGCCTTCTGATGTTGCTGCCACCTCACCACTCAGGTCTCCTCATGCTGCTGCTGCCATCTCCAGGCTATGTCACCATTTCACTCTCTGGCTTGATGTTGCTATTACTGCCACCTCCTCATTATCTCACCCAGCTGCCGCCACCTCAAAATTATGACATTGTGCCACTCTCCAGACTGATGCTGCTGCTGCCACCACCTCCACACTGTGTATTTGTACCAGTCTGTGGACTAATCAAGCTGCTGCCACCTCCACAATCTGTTAGTTGCAACTCTGTGGCCTACTCATGCTGCTGCAAACTGACCACTCTCTCAGTTGACCACCCTGTGGTTTTCTAATGCTGTTTCCACCCTCCATCACTCTATGACGTTTGGTTATCCCCTTCTTTTAATCTTTCACAAGGAATGAAAGGGACAAATACAATTGTGATTTCGGTTGTGTTTTCGGAGCAGCTGTAAGGCTAGTATGACATGGTCCTTTGTTTGTATCAGGATTGTCAGATGAGTAGGTAGCCAAAAGCAGGAGTGGATGCAAAACACAGAACACATGCAAATATTCCATTTACTTATTTTTGGGATCAACTCCTGTTTCTTTTTGGCTTTAGCAATGATTGATTATTGACCAATTGAAAGCAGGCACTGAAGGATCAAAGGAACGGCAAAATGATTATTGACGTCAATGCAAAATTACTGATGACATCCTTTTCACTCTTTTGGGGGGGCTCTTCATGTATCAGCATTTAACAGAACCACCACAATAAGTGAAAAAATGTACTGTTTGCCACAGATAGCAATATCCCAAGAGACTGGAGTGGCTGGATTTGAGATGTATGTAGGGCTGAAATACACAAACACTGGATTTGACACAGAATTCTTCACAAAAAGTGAATAAATTAACTCTTGGCCACAGATTTAAATACCCCCACCGGTCTGAAGTTTATGGATTTCAGGCGTGGATGTGGCAGAAATACACACACCCTGTATTTGACTCAAACAAGAGGAGAAATTAACCCTTGGTATAAAATACCCTACAGAATGAATTAGATGAAATCTAGGCGTATATGGGGTAAAAATACACACACCCTATATTTTACTCCAAATTACCCCACAAACAATAGGCTAAATTAAGCCTTGGGTATAAAATACCCTACAGTAAACCAGATGTAATTTAGGCATATATGGGGCAAAAAAATACAGACACCCTGTATTTTAGTCCAAATTACCGCACAATCAAGAAGTTAAATTAAGCCTTGTGTATGAAATATCGTACAGAAAAACCAGATGTAAATTAGGCATATATGGGACCAAAAAATACAGACACCCTGTATTTTAGTCCAAATTACCCCACAATCAAGAAGTTAAATTAAGCCTTTGGTATGAAATACCCTACAGAAAAAACAGATGTAAATTAGGCATATATGGGACAAAATAAAAAAGACACCCTGTATTTTAGTGCAAATTAACCCACAATCAAGGGGTTAAATTAAGCCTTGGGTATTAAATACCCTACAAAACAACCAGATGTAATTGAGGCATATATGGGACAGAAGTACACCCACCCTGGACTTTAGGGAGAATACCCCATAAACTAAAACAAAATAATAACGCTGGTTAAATAACAAGTGTGTAAATGACACACACTTGTGATGGTTAATCCCTCCATTAGCTGATAAAACGAGTTTATTTTACAATAAGTTCAATATATTGCTGCAGCAGCAGCAGAAAGATGCTTATGACTGGACACACAGTGAGAAGTGTGAGCATTTAAGATGGCGTCCGTATTTATAGTGCTGTTACGTCACAGAAGCCCACAGGTCTCTGATTGACTTTATCTCTGCACATGTCATTGAGGGTGTTCTTTTCTTCCTCCTAGAGTTCTCTGCCCCATGTCATGCCATGTGCTTGTGGCCATTTTACCAATAAAAAAGACGCTTCATTCCCGCGAATCACCCTAAACTTTGGCTTCGTGCAGAACCGAAGTTTTCCTGAAATTATAAACGAATTCCACTTCGTTCCAATCGATTCGCCCATCTCTAGTTATCATCATCTTCTGTCTAATCAGATTGTCAGAGGTGCAATCCATCATGCCACCCTGACAAAGGCTATGTTGCCCCTGGGCTCAGGGGTAAGATTTAACCCTTTTAACTCTCTGTCCGCATGGGAGAGAGCAAGATGAATATAACCGCTTATTTAGAGAAGGAAGCTTCAGCTTGGCCTATGGTAATCTAATCGCCTAGACCTCATGGCTTTTGTGATCTAGTTAGCCTCTGCCCTGGTCCAATACCCCAATTTGTGAAGATATCCCAGATCTCCTATCTGGAAGGCGTTTGATGCAAGGGGCTTTATTTGAGGGAATCACTATAACTCTGCTAGATGGCTAAGTGGCTGTGAGTGTGTGAAGAGAAATGTACTTGAATATAATCCTCGCCTGTATGTAAAAAAGTTTTATAGTGAAATAATGCTTTAAGTGTCAGTTTTAAATGTCTATATGGAAAACGTATACAATAGGGGATAATGCTCTAGATTTAACATTACTTATGTAAAGAGAAATGGTTAGAAGATGGAAAGAGAAGTAAAAGATAGGAATTATCTTATGACAGCGTTTTAATGTGGTTTGAATATATTGGGGCAGATTTATCAAAGCAGTTGCGCCAGAATTCTGGCTCCATTTGCACCAGAAACCAGCTTTTCGCCACATTTACTATGTGTTTTAGACAGTTTCAGATGCTTCTGCGCCTCGTCCGACAAAGGGGGCGTGACCTCGTAAAAGGGGGCATGGCTTAAGTGCGACCAAAAATGCGCCCAGATTTTGTCGGCGTTTCTGGTGTGAAAGTAAGACAACTTAATTGTGGTACAGAGTTAGACTAGACAGTTCTAACCTGCACCAGATTTATCAACACTATGATAAATGTGGCGCATTATAAAACTGTCTAGTCTAACTTTACACTGTCTAAAAGTAAGACACTTTTGATAAATCTGCCCCAATGTGTACGTCAATTTGAAAGGATTGTGTGGTAGTGTTTGTGTCCTGTCACTTGGCTAATGGATGGTCCTGATCACCCCAGCTATTATGCTATTTGAAGAGCGTCTTCTTCATAGGTGGATTAAGAAAGCCTTAACCCTTTCTGCCCTCATACTCTTTATGTGCCGATATATAAAATATGATGTTTTTGGGCCAAAAACACGTAGAAATTATTTTTTTTCCCCTGGACTCCAAATTGAAGATGTACTTGCAAATGCCCAAACTAGAAAGAAATGAGTTGGATAGGTAACTTCTGTGCTATACCTCAGAAGTGTACTCTGGTATAACCCTTTGCGTGACGATTGCCCTAAAAAGAGTGGTCCCGCAAATTTCTTTTGGTCCTGATTTATTTATATTTTAAGGGGTTTCCTGTCTGCAAAAATTTTGGGCCCACAAAGGGAACCTATATAAAAACTATTTGGGTTTCCCAAAAACCCTTACTCTTTTCCCCCATGGAAAACCAAATGGGAAAAAAAAGGGTGGTTTTAGACCAAAACGGGGTTCATACATGTGGCCCTAAGAGCTGGCTCTTGAAGGCGAAGGAAGTGTTTTCAGAAAAAAATTGTTAAAAATTCAGTACTAAAACCCCCACCTTTAAAATTGGGGATTTAGGGATCCCTACGAAAGGGGAAAAAGTGTCCCTTACTTCATGGTGGGAGTTTCAGTCCTGAAAAAACGGGATTAAACCCAAAAAGGATTGCCCCAAACATTGGGGGTTAATTTTTTCCCACTAAAAGGGACGGGAGATCAGAAAACTTCTGAAAAAAGTGGGAAAAAGAGGGTGCTGACTCCAGGGCTTTTTTTATGTGGTTGTCTTTTGAAGAAAAAAAATTTTTCTTCGGGAAAGAAAAAGATAAAAAACTAAAAACCCCAAAGACTGACCTTGGGAACTCTTAAATTTTTTAACCTCTTACCCGCCCCCCCCCATTCTGACTTCCATTACGGCCCATTTTTGAATTAATCTGTCAATTTATTTGAGAAAACTTTTTGATACTTTTCCCTTTTACCCTTTTGATTCAGAAAATTTTTTTCTCGGGACAATTTTGGTTGGTTTTTAAAGTTAGTAAAAAAATTTTTTGGTCCAAAAAAAGTCTTTTTTAAATTTTGTAAAAAAATATCAATATTTGGTTTTTTTTGGAAAAATTTGCCCTTTTTCAAAATTAATAAATTTCTGCGGGAAAAAAAGTTTAAATTTTTTCCCAAACTCAAACAGTTTATAACTGGCATTTTCCCAAATATGTTCATTGCGGTTTTGGGGATAATTTAAAAAAAAAAATATTATAGGGACTTTGGGGGGGCTTAAAAAATTTTTGGGAAATTTTTTTCACTTTTTGAAGATAATTTGCAACTTCCCATTTTTTGGGAAAACCAGCCCCAGTTCTGTTTGTGGTTTTGGGGCCTATTTTTTGATTTTTCCCCAATAAAATTATTTTAATTTTTAAGAAAATAAAAACCCCTCAAAATTTTTAAAATAGTGTTTGGGAAAGTTTGGAAAACCCCAATTTAGGTTTTTCCCCGAAATTAAAATGGCAAATCAATTTTTTTTGCAAAATTTTCGGGTTTTTTATCTATTATTACAGGAAGACGTTTGATGTAAACCGGGGAAAAATGCAATTAATACTGTTTCAAAAAGATTCTGAGGTTTTCAGGAAATTCTATTGTGGCCCTTTTTTATGCTTTTTTGGGCCCAAACCCAAAAGCCTAAAAAATAGGCCGGAGCTTCTATCGGGCCCTTTGGGGGTTTCATTTCAATTCGTTTTTTTTTAGGCTTTCATATAATGTTTGCGAACTGTTTCTTTGGGAAAACCCCCAAAGTACGGAAAAAAAACCCTTCTAAAAGTCCCCCCAATTCTGGCTTCAAAAACCCCTCATGGATCTCATTGGGGTTTTAATTTCTTATTTTGGGCAAATGGTGTTCCATAGTTTTTTTAGCGATGTGCTTTTTTTTTGGGGGAGGAACGAAGTTCCCCCAAATTGTTTTTTGGCTTAAATTTTTACAGAAATTCCCCGTGGGGGTATAAACTACAGGGAAACTTTACTATGGGGGTTGGGTTGCAATTACAATGGTTTTAAATTTTATATGTTTTTTTAATTTTTTTTACTTTTACACTATAAAAAAATGGTTTAGAAAAAAAAAAAAAATTTTTATGTCATAGTTTGTTACCCTTAACTTTTTTTTTTTTCTGTATAGGAAATTTTTTGCGGATTGATTTTGGACATTTTTTTTGGGTTTCCTTTTTTGGGCGTGCATATGATGTTTTTATAACTTTTTATTAAGGTTTTTGTCCGGCGTCTTGAGCAAAGTACAGCAATCCTGGTATTGTGTGGTGTTTTTTTTTTTTTTTTTTTTTTTTTACAGCGGACACCGTACGGTTTTAAAATTTCATGCCCCAAACTTTACTCAGCAGGTTTTTTAAAAGATTTTTTTGGCCCATACCCAAAAAATTTTAAATTTTTTTTTTGTTTTACTTCTTTTGCCCCAATAAAATCCCCTTTTTTAATTTTAAAAAAGGGAAAAAAAGGTTTTTTTTCGCCCTTGTCTGAGGCCCCTAAAATTTTTTATTTTTCCAAAGTAGGAGTTTTGTAGGGGCTTGATTTTTGCAGGATGAGTGATGTTTTTATTGGTATCATTTTTGGGGAGACAAGGCTTTTTGAAAGTTTTTAAAACCATTTTTTTGGAAAGGCCAAAATGTGATGAAAAAACTGCAATCCCCTTTTTTTGTTTTTTAAAATTTTTTTTTTAAAAAGTGGTCACCTTTCCGTTTTCCCTGAATGTTTAAATTTTACTCCCTGGGTGAGGGCAAAATTTTGGCACTAACCCAATTTTTATAGTTTTTTTTTTTCGTTGAAGCGCTTTAAAAAAATTTTTTTTTGTGGTTAAAAAAAAAATTTTTTTTGCAATTTTTTCTCTGTTTTTCTTTATGCCATAAATTTTTTTTACTTCCCCTTTTCTGAGCCCGTTTTTAAGGGGCCCTTTTTTTTTTTTGGGATAACCGTTGTTTAAATGAGCACCGTTTTGGGGGTTTTTTGAGTTTTTGATAAAATTTTTTTTCCCCTTGTATGTTCTGTGGATGAAAAAAAAATCAAAAATTCCGTTATTGTTTTTTTTATGGCATTCATCCTGCAATATCCACAGAGGGGCAAATCAGCCATTCTGAATTAGATGATCTGCAGGTATTAAACCTTTCATCATATGAGTTGTCTGATGTAAAGATCTTGGTTCTAAAGACGGGCCTATCCTTCGTTTCCTTTGTCCCAAATTTCAATTTTATTTGTTTATTCGACTCTTTATGAAATTTTGGCCCACCTCAAAAAAAGGGGTCCAAATTTAATTTTACTAAAATTTTCAATTAAGGAGTAATGTGGTCCCTTTTCTTTACAAAACGTGGGTTTTTTCATTGATGCTTTTTTAGATACATTTACCAATTTTAAATTTTTAATTTAGACCATAGAGTTTTTTGCACAACAAACTTTTCATCTGATGAGATTTAAAAATGCTTAGGTATTTTTGAGACAAAAAAAAAGGATCCCTAGTCAAACTGGCAGTTAAGAGTGGTAATGTTGTTATGAATATGCTGTAAGATGGTTTATAATTCTGGGGAAAATTCCCCAAAAGCCCTTTGGGGCCAAATTGGTTTCCGGGCCAAACACCTTTTTATTACTGAAAAATTTTTTAAAAATTTTAATAAAATTTAAGTCTTTTGGGTTTTAAAAATTCACCAAATTTAAAATTTACACAAAATTTTTGGGATTTTTGAGTTGTGTCTAAAGTAATTTTTTGCCCAAATTTTCCTCATGCGCTTAAAAAACATCTTTATTTGTTTTCCCAAAAATCGATGGGTTTGTTACAGGGTGATGAAAATGTACTTTTGGCCAAATGTTTGGGTGTGGAGGCCCCCTTTTTCTCATCCAAATTTCCCCATAAAAAAGGGCCAAATTTTTGGGGAGTTAGTTTTTCTTGGAGTCAAGGGGGATATTAGAAATACCATAATGAGTTTATTATCTCCCTCCTATCATTTGTGCTTGAAATTAATATATTTTTGTTTATTGAGAAGATGTACCACCAGGGGTACAGCTATGGAGAGCTCTTGTGCTCCCACATATGAAAATGTGTTCCTTGGCTGGTGGGAAGACATGACAGTCTTCTCTGATGTATTTGAATGTCATCATAACCGTGTCCAGATTTGGGCACCGTATATAGATCTTTTTTTCCTTTTTATGGCAGGGGAAAACCCGGTACGTTTTTTTGCCCCTTTGGGTTTATGAGTTTTAAGGGAACAAATGTTGCTCTTAAGTTTACCTTTTGGGAAATTTTCAGGAAAAAACCCCGCCTTTTTCGGATTTAATATCCCTTTTGGAAACCAAAATAACACTCTAAGCACAAAATGGAAAAGGGAAAAAAAAAAAGGCAACAAACAAGTTTTTTTGAGGTGGGAGAGCTGCCATCCGAGACCACTGCTTAGGTGTATGCCTTGGGGGCAGTTTCACCACCTCAGGTGGGAAAATACTCATAATGACCCCAGGTGTGGAAACTTCAAGAAAAAATTTTTAGAGAGACACCCCCAAAATGTGCTGAAAAAAGCTTATGAATTTGTGATTGGGCAGGACCGAGCCAATCTTTTAATTCCTAGGAAACATCAAAACGAAGGGGATAGGACAGGCAGCAGGGTGGATTTTCATATTATTGGTCTCTTTGACTCAAAGGCCCAGCCAGTCCAGGAAATTATAGATAAATACTGGAAAATTTTTTATTACGGATCATGGTTTTTAAAAAAGTGTTTACCCAATTTAGACCGCAATCAAAAATTTTCGAAGAGGCCGGGGGGTATGAGGAAAAAATTGGTATGGGAAAACCCCTATGTGGGAAAACCCACCCTGATGATTATTGGGCCCAAACAGAAAAACTGTTTAAATTGAATTTTTTAAAGGGAGGGCATGCAGTTTTCTGCAAATATGTAATTAACTGTAAAGACTTTGTTAGTGTGACTACAGGGCAGGGGTACTGCAATAAGCAATTTATTGACTGCCTGTCGACTGGTGTCATTTATTTGACTATATGTCCTTGCCCTCTCAAGTATGTTGGGAAGACACATCAGGAGTTTCAAAGGCGTATTGTTGATTATGTGTGTGATTTTCGAAGACAGGTAGCTACACCCATTGCCCATGTGGGGGAAAAACATCAAGGGTTGGAAAACTATTCTCTTTATAGGTATTGATTTGGTCATTTATGAGTCTAGGGGTGGCAACTGGGACAAGCTGATCCTACAAAGGGAGTGTCAGTGGATCTTTAAGATAAATTGTGTATCTCCCTTGTGTTTTAATGACACCTTGTCCTACACCTATTTTCTGTAGACAATACTTTGTCTTTAGGGGTGTGCTCACCCACCAGCTCCCCCCGTTTTTTTTCTGTGCAGCAGGGAAAGGAAAATATTTGTCTTTTAGAGGTCTGTCATAGTTAAACATGAATAAATTTTTTCAATATATGTTTATGGGTCTCTATTACATTTATAGGCTGGATGGAGGGATACTGCTGTTGCTAACATTATGTTATATAGTCTCAGTGGCTATTAGTTAGGCTCATCAATAGTGAAACTTATGAATATTCTCAGTCAATATATAATTAGACCACTGTTAACCGTTTCGCTGGTTTGCTATTAGCGGTTTCCCAAAACCCGGGGTTCCCCAAAGCCCCAAAATAAAATTTTTTAAAAAAACCAATATTGGCCCCAAAAAATAAAAATTTCAAAGCTTTAAAAAGGGTACATTAAAAATATAAAAAACCCCAACCCTTCGGGTTTTTGGCCGGGGTTTTATACAGCTAGACCATATAAGGCAAAATAGAGATAGCTTGAAATCAGCATTTTGTTGCGCCCCTCCCGGCCGTTCAAAAATTTTTCCAGAAAAGTGGTCCGTGAATGGGTTGTATAGACGCCAGGCCCAGGGCAGAGATGGCGAAAAGATGGTAACTTGGCCCACCCCTTCGAACGTGCTACTTTTTGGGGTTTAAGCTCCCCCCCTTCCCCTCAGGCACGGGTCACAGTATAAAACCCCTTTCCTTAAATAGGAAAAGGGGGATGTTAACCCCTAATTTCCCCCAAGTATTAAAAAAACCCCAAAAAGATAAAATCATAATTCAAACAAAAAACTGCAGGGGGACGACCCGGGGGGGGGAAATATTTAAAATTGGGGTTTTTATTTATTGGGAAGCCCCCTTTTGAGGGGAAAACACGTAAGTTTAAGTTCTCATTAAGGCCCTTCAGGGGGCAATGACTCAGCTCTGTGATCCAAAAAAACTTTAAAGTTTAAGTAATTTTTTTTGCCAAATATGCAATTTTCATTACATTTTAACCTTCTCCCCAGGACACACCAAAGCAGTTCGCATAAATCATGTCGCGCTTTGGGGAAGGTTCCCGGGTACAGGGCGTTTTTTTTTTCCCCCAAAAATTTTTTTTTGGTGATGGCCCACTCTCTTTAATTTCCCCCCGCCTTTATCAATAGGGGTTAAAAAATTTTTTCTTGTAAGTCTAAAAGGCTGACCTTTTGTTCATTGATTCCCAAATCTAATGCACTTGATTTGACCCCATATACTCGCCCCCCAAGGGCCCCTTTAGCATATAAATTTACCCCCCCCACTTTCCCCATGTATGAAAACCTTGGATTTTTATTTTATGCCCCCTTGGGGGGATGTTAATGGAATCCCCTTTTTTGGAATTAAATTTGGGAGTTATGATTTTAGGGACGCCCAAAATCCCTGTTCTTGTGGAGCTAAACAAAAATTTTGTTTTTTTCTTTAAAAGTTGGTTGTTTTAAAATCCGCTGAAATTAGTTGTTGGCCCCAGGGGCCTTCCCTTTTCCGGTTTGGAAAACCCCTCGGGGTGCTTTCCTTTAAAAAAAGGGGGGGGCCCACTTTTTTCATTTGCTCCGTAATATCCCCAATTTTTTGATATTACCTTGTTTAATGGGCCTGCTGCTTATCTTTTCACAGATGCATAGTTAATTTTGTTGAACCGCCTCATTTTTTTTTTTTGGTTTTTAGGTTTGAGGAGTTGTCCTTTTTGGGGTTGGGTTTAACCCAAAAATTCCATTCCCACTCTCCCGACTCTGTTTCTTTATAGCCCCTTTTTTTTTAAAACGAGTTTCAATTTCCCATGGTTTAAAAGATTTTTCCCCTGGGCAATAGAGATTTTTGCCGGGGCCCCTTTTAAACTGTGGGTTTTTACGATACCTTTGAATTCGTTCGAGGGCATGCTGGCTTAAAAGTGCAGGACATTATTACTTTTGTTCTTTTTTATATGTTTTTTTGTACTGAATGTATTGTCAAAATTTCTTGACTTGCAAAGTCCCAAATATGTACGGTATGTAATTTAGAGGGGCCCTAGAGAATTGGAAACAAGGGGGTGGATGTTATTAAGATACTAAAAAAACTCCTCCAAATTTGTAGGGCTGGACCCCGGGCCCGGTAACCCGGACGTCATCCACATAGGGTATGCCATGAAGCAATGAAATTTTTTTTAAATTTTCGATGGGATGACGTAACTATTCTCGAAAAGCTTGCATATACCATTACAAAGCTAGGTTTTTTCCGGGGGGCCCCCTCGAGGGCCCCCCTTTCTGGAGGAACAGCTGGTCCCCCAAATCGGAAATAGTTTTTTTTTTCAAAACCCATTTTCGAGAAGAAGCATCAAAAACGCAATTTTTTCGTTCGGGGAGTGGGCATCCTACAATTTTTAAAAACACGTATTATTTTTTATTCCCTTTATCAAGCGGGATATTAGTTTAACAGGGGGGTTTTTATCAAGCTACTTAAACCCCGGTAACCCTTTTTATAAATCCCAAATTTTTTTAAAAAACTCTTAAGAACTGACCAGTGTCCGCCCAAAATTTCCCAGAATCTTTTTTTTTACCACAGGTTTTCAAAATACTTTTCCAAAGGGATGCTGGGAGGGGTTTTTAACACTTTAATCGAAAACCAGACACAATGGGCCCTTTCCCGGTGGGTTTGTAACGGACCAAATTTTTACTTTTGGGACCAAAATTAAAAAAAACCCGGGGTACGTGGATTCCCTTTTTAAAGAGGAAATTTTTTTTTCGTACTTTTTAATTTATCCCTGCCCCTTTAACGCCCTTTTTATGACCTCTTGGGGGCAAAAAAGTTTAAAAAATTTATTTGTCCCGGGTTTTTTTTTTAAGGGGTGTATAGACCTTTTGGGGGGCCTTCGGGTTGTTTCATGGGGCCCCGTTTTTACATATGGCTCCAAATCCCTCACAAACCCGAGGCTCCCCCTTTTTCCTGCCTTTTTTTTTTTACGATCGAAATGTCGTTTTTTAATTTTTTAACAACCCCCCTTTCCTTTTTTCTGAAATTATTTTGGGATATTTCCCCCACTTTACTTTCCCACTGTTCGCCCCCTCCTTACTAAAACCAAAAAGCTCAAAAACCTCAAAGGGGGGCAACTTTTTAAATTTGGAAACCCAACTGACGTATTTTTTGAAATTTTTAGAAAAACTTTATTATATCCCGTAAGCCTAACATTTGAAGAAAAAGGGGGGGAAGAATAAAATTTTTACATCTGATTTTTTACGGCAAAATCTTTTTAAAAAACAACCCTTTTTTGAAATCAAATAGGGTAAGGTCTTGGCTAGGAACAAAAATTTTTAGTTCCCCCTTTCAAATACATTTCCCGTTGGGCTTTTGTCCGACTTTTTTGAGGAGATGGGTTTTAACTAAAAGGCGGGTTTTCCCCTTTCCCTTAAGGGTGGTCATCTGATTTTTTTTTTTTCTCTGCTATTATGTTTTTTTTGAATTGATTGGTGCCGTTTCTGTTGTTTTTTTCCCAAAAAAAATTTTTTTTTTTTTTTTCAAAGGACCAAATTTTTTCCCGGGGGAAAATAATACGTTCCCTGGGTCAAGTCCTCTTTTGCGGGGGGGATCCGAATTTCCCAAAACCCCCGGTCTTCCCCTGGGGGCTCATAAACGTTTTAAAGTCTTTATGCCTCCGGGGCCTTGCCCCGGTGTTTAAAAACGGGTTAAACAGGAAATTTTCCTTTGTATCATGTTCAATATTTCTTTTTAAATTTTTTTTTGTTGTAAGGGTTTTTTTTCAACTTGTCTATTTTGGATTTCAGGGTTTAGCATTCATTTTGTTAAAAATTGTCCATAGGGGCCCATTTTTTTTGTATTTTTCTTCAAGACGGTTAGTCTCCCTTTGTTTAGAGTCGATCGTTCCCTTTTTTGGTGCTGGATCGGGAAAAGGAAACAAAAAGATCCATGAGTTTTCGATTTCTGATGGCCTTTTCCCTTTTCTTTATATTTCATATCATCTTTGGAAAGGGGGATTGGGCTGGGGGGTTTAAATGCGTAATCCTTAGGTATGCGGGCCCCATTTTACTTTCTTCCAAAGCCCTAGCCCTGCGATGTTAGGGGTTTTTCCTTTTTTTTCGCACCCGTTCTATCGGCCCCGGGGGAATTTAAAAGTTTGCTTCCTCCCGGTTTTTTTTCCAAATTTAAGTCCTGCAGATTCCCGCCTCTGAAGAAAATCGTAAATCTTTTTGCCTCCGAAAAAAGAACAAACTTTTGCCCCGGGATCTGGGGCCCTGGCAATCTCCTCATAGGAAAATTTTTTGGGCCCAAATAGTGTAGTCCTTTTGGGGCTTTTGGGGAAAGGAAATTTTCAGTCCAATTTTTTTAATTTTTACCCAGTTAAAACCCTTTTGCTGGTTTGCTATTTGTGGGGGTTTCCCAAACAAAAAGGGTTTTTTCCAAGCCCCACAATCAATTTCTTTAAAAGAAAAAATATTGGTCCCCCAAAAAAAAAATTTTCAAAGCTTTAAATTTTGGTTTCATTAAAAATTTATAAAAAATTCCCAAACGTCAGGGCAATTTGGCATTTATATACAGCATGACCCCTTATAAGGACAAAAATAGAGATACATGTATCAAGGGGTTTTAGTTGGGGACCTCCCGGTCGTTTTAAAAAAGTCCAGACATAACCCTGCAAACGGTTTTAGGAGACGCCCGGAAAACCCCGGCAGAGAGGGCCAAAAGATTTTAAATTGCCCCACGCTCGAAAGTGCTAAAGTTTTCGGGGAAATTCTCCTTTTTTTTCCTCGGCAAAAAACATCACAGTATTTCAGCCGTTTTCCCTTTTTTATAAGGAAAGGGTTAAAACCCCTAAGTTCCCAAGTAGGTTTAAAAAAAAAAACAAAAAATAAAACATTAATTTGAACAAAACTGGGAGGAAGACAGTGGGGGGGGAAAATTTTATTTGATTTTAATTTTTTTGCAGCCCCTAAAAGGAAACATTTTTGTTTAAGTTCTCAATTAAGGCCCCCCGGGGGCCCAAAGACTCTTGCCTTTTGTGATCCAAGGTTCCCCGTTTAAGTAATTTAGTTTTCCAAATATGCATTGTAAATTAAAAATTTTTTCCCTTTTCTAAAAAGTGCCGGGAAAAAAGGGGTCTTTCAAAACCCCCATTTTAGTTATCCCTGGGGCATTGACTAAACCGTCCCCGGGCCAAAAAGCATGGCCCCAAACCTCATGAACCCCCGAATTTTAAAAAGTGCCCCCGGAAAAAAAGGGGTTTTCAACCACCAAATTTTTGTGTCACGGGCAAATTTTTCTTTCCCTGTCCTGGGCCACAAACAAGAAAACCCCAAAAAATTCCCTGACAAACCCCCCATTAAAAGTTTCCGGAAAAAAGAGTCTTTTCCCCCAACCCCCCCCCTTTTTGTTTCACTGGACATTGAATTTTTTACCCGTTTTGGGCCAAAAGTTATTTAGCGCCAAACCTGCATTTACCCCCCAGATTAAAAAAATGCCGGAAAAAGGAGTCTTTGAACCAAATTTTTTGTTTCATTGGACATTTTGATATCCTGTCCCGGGGCCCCCAGAATAGCCCCAAACCTGCATGACCCCAGATTAAAAAGTGCCGGAAAAAAGGGGTCTTTTTAAACCCCCCTTTTAATTTCAAATGGACAAATACTGTCCCGGGCCCCCCCCTTTGGGGCTTTTCCCCCCCCGTATGAGGGGCCGGGAACCCCAATTGAGCTTTACTTTGGGGTTTTCTGGTGGTTAACGTTCCCGTTACACCCGGGGCCCTTTTTCTTGGATTCCCTTTTTTTTCATTTTACTAAAAAGTGCCCGGGGAAATTGTCTCTGTACTTTGTTCTCTGTCCGTTGGGTCCATACTCCATGTCCTCTGAATAACCCAAATTGGTTTAAATTTTTCCCGTACCCCCCCTTTACAATTCGAGGGAAATTTTTTTCCAGCTATTTTTTACATCAAAATTTTTTTTGTAGTTTTTTAATTTTTAGGAAAACACATTTTTTTTTAAAAGATTGGGAAACCCCAAAAATTTTCTTTGTTTTCTCTTTTTTTAAAATTTGATTAAATGGGTTTTCTCAATAAGGGGTTGATAGCTATGTTAAAGATCTTGCAAAAAAAGTCATTTTTCAATATGTGTCCATTTAACAGGCCCTATTCTTGTTTTTGAACACCCCAAACCCTTGGAATTGTGAAAAAAATTCTTTTAGAAACCCATTTTTTACAATAGGACCGGGTTTTTAGCTGCATTTCACAGCAAAATGCCCCAAAATTCAAAACGACAATTGTGCTGGATGCGGTTGCATTAACCACTGAAAAACAGATTGGCGAGTGTTGTTTTCTGAATTAAAAAGGCCCCGACCCAGCGATGACAGGCCTGACGGTCCCGCAACTGACAACCCCGGGGGATGCGGTTGTCGCCAGCACTGGAAGGGCACCTTCTTCGTACCTTCCTCCATGTCCTACCCCCCCCCCTTTGCTGCTTTCCACCTGAATTTCCCCATGTTCAAAAATAAAAAATTTGAGGGAAAAGGTTGGAAAGTTTTTTGGGGAAAGTTTTTTTAAAAAAGACCAAAATATCAGTAATCTCAAATCCCCAAATAAAAAAAAAAAATTGTGGATTCAAATATAACCCGCAAAGTAATCTATCAACAAAGTGGGGCCTCCCCCAAAGTGAAAAAACACGTATCTGAAATGTATTGGATAATAAAGTATTTTTGGCCCTTTTAAATTTACCTGTGGTGACATAAAATTGCTGTACAAGATTTAAGTGCAAGTGCCCCCAAGAACAAAGCGTTTTTGCGCCAAGTCAAAAAAAAACGTATCTTTTTTGTATTTGTATAATACAAGTATTTTTGGCACCTTTCAATTCACCTGTGGTGACTATAAAATTTTGGATTCAAATTTTTAAAAGGTGCAAAAGGTGGATATATCAACAAAGGTGGAAATTTTGGGAGGAAAAATTTTAAAATGAAACACCTAAATCTTTAAATGTTTAAAAATGATAATAAAGGGAGTTTTTTCACCTTTAAAAAAAAACCTGAGTTACAGAAAAAATTTTTACCCCCTAATTCAGGCTCCCAATACCGGAAATTTTTCAATAAAAAAATTTTAATAATAAAGCTTGAAGTGCAATTTTACTAAGTTTTGGGGTGAACTTACCCAGATTTCTTATAGAACTTGTTGTGTTCGCCCCGCGGGGGGGCCCCCCCCCCCGCTCCCCCCCGTGACTTTACAGCGGTAGATGCTCCTTTTAAAAATTCTCTACCTAACTACAAAAATCTTCCAATCTCAATCTAACTGAATTTAAGGATCAAGCTAATAGTAAAAGGTTTCCTTGGAAGAAATAGAATAATTTCGCTGACTGTTTGGACACAAGCAAGCGCACCCTTTGCTCGAACGCTGAGAGACACTGAGGGGAACAGGGAAAAGCTGTTCTATAAAAGAGGGCATGTATTTTTCCAGCCAATCGCAACCATAACATCCCGTCATGAGTCGACACCATCTCACCCCTGCTCTATTCTGTAAGCTGATTTGCTGGCCGCCCAAAAAACAGGAGCCCCCGAAAAAAGGCGCGATCTTTAAAAATGATTTTACAATTTTAACCCTAAATTACGCAAAGATCTAAAAAATTTGATCACATAAAAAACTGTGCCGATTTAACTTTGTGATAATAATCGCTCAACACAATAGGCATTAGTATTTGTACCGACCCCCAAAGATTTTTTTTTTTGCAGGGGAGGTTTAGAATAACACATAAGTATTGGGAGATTTGAATAATGTGGTGACTGATCTGTCAACACTAGGATATAAGCTACCTTGTGCCTAAATATCCGGTGAGCGCATACTGTTTGTTGCGGACACTGTGCGGTTGGTTCCTAGATACCAATTGGAGAATTAACATACTGACGAGTGTGCCGGTAGTCGAGCGCATGCACCACTTCCGAAGTGAAAGTACGTGCAGTCATTTTAAAGAAAGGACACAAGTATATTAGGGACTCTCTGTCTTCTTTACAATTTTTTTTTTAAAGGTATTCTGGTTCTGGTTGGTATTGTATGTATAGCCGCAATGTTCCTTTCTGAATGCCAAATTTGAACATGTGACCCATGGATTCTCCTGTGATTGGAGGAGTTTATAAAGGGTGAGACCTGCCTCCCCTTTTAAGAAAGGCTAATGCTCAATAGCTGTGGGTCATCTTACTGGGTCAACTGCTACACGGGGGCACACCAGGCTGAACCTGTCTACCCTGCAACTGACTGTCTGAGAGACCTATTCAGCGGTCTCCTCAAGTGGAGGATTCACAACCGGATGTCAGCGGTCGGCGTTTCGGTGTACGTTGGTTGTCGCCGCACCATTACAGAATGGACTGACCATGGATCCCGCCGTGGTGACCTTGTCTACATTTTTCTGCTGTTGTCTGTCCGCTGGCTCATGGTTCGCCCAGAGTGTCTGTCTGTCCGCTGGCTCATGGTTCGCCCAGAGTGTCTGTCTGTCCGCTGGCTCAGGGTTTTCGCCCAAGAGTGTCTGTCTGTCCGGCTGGCTCATGGTTCGCCCAGAGTGTCCGTCTGTCCGCGGGCTCATGGTTCTCCCCTTATCTCGGTATGCCTGGCCGCTGGCTCATTGTTCACCCAGAGTGTCTGTATCCCTGTCCGCTGGCTCATGGTTCGCCCAAGTGTCTGTATCCCTGTCCTCTGGCTCATGGTTCGCCCAGAGTGTCAGTATCCCTGTCCGCTGGCTCATGGTTCGCCCAGAGTGTGATTGTCCCTTTCCGTTTGACTCATGGTTCTGCCCAGAGTGTCAGTATCCTTTCCGCTGGCTCATGGTCGCCAAGAGTGTCACTATCCCTGTCGCTGGCTCATGGTTTCGCCCAGAGTGTCAGTTCCCTGTCCACCTGGCTCATGGTTCGCCCAGAGTGTCAGTGTCCCTGTCCACTGGCTCATGGTTCGCCCAGAGTGTCATGTCCCTGTCCAGGCTCATGGTTCGCCCAGAGTGTCTGTATCCCTGTCTGCTGGCTCATGGTTCTCCCAGAGTGTCAGTATCCCTGTCCACTGGCTCATGGTTCTCCCAGAGTGTCAGTATCCCTGTCCACTGGCTCATGGTTCTCCCAGAGTGTCAGTATCCCTGTCCACTGGCTCATGGTTCCCAGGTGTCATATCTGTCATGGCTCATGGTTCTCCAGAGTGTCAGTATCTGTCCATGGCTCATGGTTCTCCCAGAGTGTCAGTACCCTGTCCACTGGCTCATGGTTCTCCAGAGTGTCGTATCCCTGTCCACTGGTCATGGTCTCCCAAGTGTCGTATCCCTGTCCATGGCTCATGGTTCTCCCAGAGTGTCAGTATCCCTGTCCACTGGTCTGTTCTCCCAGGGTCAGTATCCCTGTCCACTGGCTCATGGTTCTCCCAGAGTGTCAGTATCCCTGTCCACTGGCTCATGGTTCTCCCAGAGTGTCAGTATCCCTGTCCACTGGCTCATGGTTCTCCCAGAGTGTCAGTATCCCTGTCCGCTGGCTCATGGTTCTCCCAGTGTCAGTCCTGCCACTGGCTCATGGTTCCCAGAGTGTCAGTATCCCTGTCCACTGCTCATGCCCAAGTGTCAGTATCCCTGTCCACTGGCTCTTGGTTCTCCGAGAGTGTCAGTATCCCTGTCCGCTGGCTCATGGTTCTCCCAGAGTGTCAGTATCCCTGTCCGCTGGCTCATGGTTCTCCCAGAGTGCCCAGTATCCCTGTCCGCTGGCTCATGGTTCTCCCAGAGTTCAGTATCCTGTCCGCTGGCATGGTTTCCCAGAGTGTCTTCCTGTCCGCTGGCTCATGGTTCTCCCAGAGTGTCAGTATCCCTGTCAGCTGGCTCATGGTTCTCCCAGAGTGTCAGTATCCCTGTCCGCTGGCTCATGGTTCGCCCAGAGTGTCAGTATCCCTGACCGCCGGCTCATGGTTCTCCCAGAGTGTCAGTATCCCTGTCCGCTGGCTCATGGTTCTCCCAGAGTGTCAGTATCCCTGTCCGCTGGCTCATGGTTGGCCCAGAGTGTCTGTATCCCTGTCTGCTGGCTCATGGTTGGCCCAGAGTGTCTGTATCCCTGTCTGCTGGCTCATGGTTGGCCCAGAGTGTCTGTATCCCTGTCTGCTGGCTCATGGTTGGCCCAGAGTGTCTGTATCCTGTTGCTGGCTCATGGTTGGCCGAGTGTCTGTATCCTGTCTGCTGGCTCATGGTTGGCCCAGAGTGTCTGTATCCCTGTCTGCTGGCTCATGGTTGGCCCAGAGTGTCTGTATCTCTGTCTGCTGGCTCATGGTTCGCCCAGAGTGTCTGTATCTCTGTCTGCTGGCTCATGGTTCGCCCAGAGTGTCTGTCTGTCCGCTGGCTCATGGTTCACCCAGAGTGTCATATCCCAGCTCATGGTCTAGTCCAGAGCGTCTGTTGTCTAGCTCTTGGTCCCGCCCAGAGCGTCTGTTGTCTAGCTCTTGGTCCCGCCCAGAGCGTCCGTTGCCTAGCTCATGGTCCCGCCCAGAGTGTGCGTTACCTAGCTCATGGTCCCGCCCAGAGCGTCCGTTGCCTAGCTCATGGTCCCGCCCAGAGCGTCCGTTGCCTAGCTCATGGTCCCGCCAAGAGCGTCCGTTGCCTAGCTCATGGTCCCGTCCAGAGCGTCCATTGCCTAGCACATGGTCCCGTCCAGAGCGTCCGCACCCATTGCCTTGCTCATGATTCGCCCCGAGCATCCGTTGCCTAGCTCATGGTCCCGCCCAGAGCGTCCGTTGCCTAGCTCATGGTCCCGCCCAGAGCGTCCGTTGCCTAGCTCATGGTCCCGCCCAGAGCCTCCGTTGCCTAGGTCATGGTCCCGCCCAGAGCGTCCGTTGCCTAGCTCATGGTCTCGCCCAGAGTGTCTGTTGCCTAGCTCATGGTCTCGCCCAGAGCATCCGTTGCCTAGCTCATGGTCCCGCCCAGAGCATCCGTTGCCTGGCTCATGGCCCCGCCCAGCGTGTCCGTTGCCTGGCTCATGGCCCCGCCCAGCGTGTCCATACCCATTTTGCTGCTTTCCCGCCCTGAGTCCCCTCCCTTTCTTGCCTGGTGCCCCTTTTGTTTCCTCCCATGCACCTCCTTATCTAGGTGTTCCCTATACTGGCTATATACAGCCTGTACTTGGTTTTGGGGTTGCCCCCGTAGAAGTTGCGGGCCCCTGACCTACGTGGAATGCTATTTTTGTGATTTGGAGGGGGAGGAGGGGGCTTTGAGGGGGGTACTGTCACGGATCACGCCGTGGTCCCCTGCCATGGACTGCCAGCGTGTCGTGCCTTCCTGGTACTTGCCTGTCCTGTTGCTTCCTGGGGTCCTGTGTGCGCACTGTTCCTCCTAGGGCGCGTGCACGGCAGCTTCCTGCCTTTTATTGGTTTCCTGTCCTGTGCACCTTCCTCTTGCCCTATGACCCCTGACTATAAGAGGAAGTTCCTGCCTTTGCTCTGGGTCAGTCCATTGCAGTCTCATGCTGAGTCCATCTTGAGCTCCTGCCAGTGTCTCTGGACTTAACCCCTGAGATGCTGGTCCAGTTCCTGTGTTCTATCAGAGCTCCTGACCATTTGTCTGTCATCTCCTGCTGTCCTGTGTCGACTGTATCCTGCCATGATCCCCGTCCTGATCCCTGTCTTGTACCTGCTGTATCCTGCCGTGATCCCTGGTCTGTACCTGTTGTATCCTGCTGTGTTACCTGTCCTGTTCCTGCCGTATCCTGATGTTGCTATGTGTACGTTTATTCCGGCTGTATCCTGCTGCACATGCTACCTATGTTCCTGTCCACCACCGCCTGTGTTTCTGTCCTGCACCTCGGCTGTCACCGCAGTTAGACACATCGGGAGTAGCGACCTGGGGGTCCCCGCAGCGAAGTTTGTCCCGCTTTGCAGCGGGCTCCGGCGAAGGCCAGGGGCCCCTTAGACTCCGCTCCCTTGCGTGGTCTCCATATACCATCTCGCCTGCGGTGATCACAGAGGATCCACACCCAGATGTCAGCGGTCGGCGCTTCGGTGTACATTGGTTTTCGCCGCACCGTTACATGATTTGAAAGTAGTACTTTTTTTCTTTTGGGCCTATAACTCTCCTTACACCTTTATGGTATTTCACTAGAGCAAAGTTGCACTCTGTAACAATTATAATGATTTTTTTTGAAGTATGAACAAAAAAATCAACACAAAACCCAGATACTTATAAGGTGAGTCTTATCCCAGATACAAGTAGGAGTAGCGCGGAGTTTTAAAAATAACAATCAGTATAGTGTGTACCCTTCTACAGAGATGTAAATAAAACATAACTTTAAATGATTAATGATATAGTAAAAAATAGACATGCACATAGGAAAGACAAAACTATACTTCTCCTATGACTAAGACAGAGGAAAAAGATATAGGTGATCACCCTGCTTATACAGACAGAGCAACCGCTCCAACAAGGGTGACCTTGTACTGGAACATATCTCTATAAAGATGTCTATAAGTTTCCTACAATCTCTTGCAAGATAGACACGTAAAGTAGGGAAAAACAGAAATAGACAATAATACCCTACAGAAACACACCACAGCAAAAAATTATAGTCTCCAATATCAAAGGTGCTAAACAGCTCGTAGTTCACTATCAACTCTCCTGTCAATATATTGTATGCCTCCAAATATCAAAATCTCCGACACTTTTCCCTCATTAAATGAGTTAATGATGGAGAGTAATATCCAAAAGGTTATACAAATAGTAGTGTGTATGAGAATACTCAACAACATCCCAAATAAATGGACAACAATATATATGCCGTCAGATGATGGGGCTCATTTGCGCATGTCAGCTGGGTGAAATGTAAATAGATCACCCAGGGCAGGCACAGGCATAATAAGGACTTACATAAAATTGCCACCGTAACAGATAAGATATGGCCCCAATTATAGAGTCCCCAGTAGAAAATGATAAACACGGCTAAGGCATATTAGTAAAGATAATAAGAATAGGAAATCAGCCACAAAAGATGAATTTATATATAGAGTATCACTAATTGGACATATACTAGCAATGAATTCATAATCTCCCACAGAATATCAAAAACCACCTCAAAGTAAGTTATCTAAAACAAATACCAACTCTGACATATTACTATGCATCCCAGGTGCATATAGAAGTACATATAAAAGAATCCACAGGTAAGGAGTACCTGACAGAATCCACACTGTAGCTGAGGATATCAGTATAGGTCTATCACAAAACTAACAAATAACTGCAATAATGTATAATAAAGAACGAAGAAGATGATAAAATATGTACAAAAACATAAACTTGGGTTTATTCAATGAAAGAGAGAAATAGCATCATTAATACCCTTTGATTTCACTGTCTTAAGATGAAAGATCCATTGTGTCTCTTGCTTAAGGATCTTTTTCTCATTGGTGATACAATCTCCAAAACAGAAAAGAGATATTTCTAGGATTTTTCTTGTTGCACTTGTTCATATACCTTAGTATATGAATGAACCTGGCGCCGACTTTGTTTTTAATAGTGTATGATCAGACAGTATGTATAAAACAGTCTCAAAACACTTCATAAATGTGTAAATTTGCAGGACAGTTTTGTGGCAAACTTTGGGTGCATTTTTGGTGCATCGTACAATTCTGGTGCATCACTCCCGCATCATTGCCACATTCAAATGTGTTGTGTCTGGCTTACAATGCAACAAGTTTTGGCGTACGATAGTTCATACACCTATAGAACAGGGCTATGACAGTTTATTAGACTCAAATCACACCAAAAAAATGGCACGTTCCTGTTGATACAATTCCAAGTTTTTGCTTTTAGAGCACAAAGGCCTGTTAGTCAGGCAAGTTTACAAATTAATATATAGGACAGGAGCACAACATTGATATATTATTAACATCAATCAAAGCAATAAAAGCAGTAAGATAAGAGTGTGTCCACAGACATCAAATATAACCCCTACAAAAACATCTTGAAGAATATTACTGATCGCTGATTCTCAACCCATATTTCACAAATTCAAGGAACTGAAATATTTCAAAATTTACCTCTTTTTTTTTTTATGCAAGGCACCACTGAATATAAGGAATTTCCTTTTTGAAAATTACATCAAATTACTACATCAATTACTATCACATCAAATTACTACTAGAGACTAGCAGTAAAAATGCAAGACCTATACCTACATACTACCGAAAAAAAAAATACATACACAACACACAAAATTACTATAAAATTTCTGACAATTTCTCAGAGATTTCTTCAAACATTATGTAATGTATTGGATAATGTGCACAACATACCCCAAAGGAATTTATTTTAGGGCAACTCAGCTAAAACTACATTCAAGGATGAATCTGCATTGACACAAAAATAAAGATTTTGAATACACTTATGGGTCAATACAGTACATACTTTTCTGGCTCAGGAAAAATAAATTCTTAATACTGAAAGGTTGTTTTTTTTTTTTTGTTTTATTAAGAGTTAAGAGAGGGAAATCTTGGAATTCTTGCTGCAACATTCCCATCATTGACACAAGAACTCAATATAAACTCTGGATTTATGGACACATTTTACACCTCTGCTCTAGACTGAATCCAAACCTCTGCACTCCTAGTTCATTACCTTTATTGCCCTTCTGTATGTAACATGAATCTCAAATGTATTAGTTTGGGTTATCTTAATGATATACAAATGCAGTATTCTTCTCTCAGTCATTCAGTTGTAAACCTGCTTGATGAAGAGGCTTCTGTGTTCCGAAAACTTGTAGATACAATTTTTTTGCTAGCCAATAAATTCATTACTCCTATAACATTTTGTTCTGTGTTTGTATCAATGCAAGTACTTAGAGGCAAGATTTTGCCACAAAGTGTGATAATCAAGAGTTAGTTTGCTAGAAAAATATCCTTTCTATGCATTCGGTATGTGAATAACTTGAAATATTGCTGGAGTGGAAAATGAAGTCAAGGCTCCACTCCATTTTAAGGACACTCCAGTCTTTGGGCTGCCTAATGAACCTCATAAGCTGCCAGCTGTGAGGGCTCTTCAGAAAACATGTGATCTACTTAAACAGGGCTCCCAGATTGGGAAAGAACAGGTGAAATCAGGCTATGGCATCCAGGATCATTGGTGCTAACAAATGGAAATGTTTAAGTACTTGGCAATAGGGCTTTCACTTAGCTAACTATGAAGCTATGTTGTATAGCTAGAGGCCAGATTACCTGGGGTCCTTTGTGTTCTGTTTACTTTATATTGGTTTGTCTTTAGGAGAAGCATAATTCATCAATGCAGTCATCTGCATTTGGCAATCTCCGTTAATTGACCTCCCTAGATGTCACATTTGACAAAAAAAAGTATTTATAATCACATAGATTTTCTTCCTCACACTGCACCACACTATTTTAGCTAAATTAGCTTACATTTTTTTCTTCCATTTATAAACAGCAATCTGCAAAACATTTTTATGTTTTAGTCATAAGCAATGGTGCAGCTCATGTCCATGGGACCGCTTAACATTCTGCCACTCTTTGCAGGTTTCTGCTCTTCTGATGCTCCGATCACTCCTCCACAGCTTCTGTCTAGTATGGACCTATACGTTGGTTCTCTCTGGTTAAAAGGGCTAATTAGTGTCAACAATTGGCTTCCCCACCTATCACAGTTCTTCAGTGGCTATTTAAAGGGACATTTCCAAACACATATATATACAGAGAAGTCAGCACTCACCATTACCCTCTGGACTGCATTTGTACACCTGTGCTTGGTCCAAGTTTGTTGCAGTAGGTTTAGCCGTCAACGCCCGGAATCCTTGGCTCCCAGCAAGAGCCCAACAACAAGAAAAACAACATATCCAGCGGACTTCCAAACTTCATTTTCAAACTGCTTTAGTCCAATATTGCATAGCAGGGGGTACATTTCCCCTACTTCAGGCACAAGCCTGATCTTTGATTGTGTTTCCTGAAGTTGCCTAGCAATTACTAAATCTTGATTCCTGGTATTGACTTTGGCTTGTCCTTAAACTTATCAACTTGTGTTTTGCTTGCTCTGACCTTTGACTTATGGCGTGTCCATCAACACCTCTCGTCTACTCTTCTGATTCTGCACCTGAACATTATCTGTCAGTGTAATCTGTCAGTAATCCTCCATGCTTGGGTAACTTTGGACTTCTTTATTATTGGACATTTATTCATTTTTTTTTTATTTGTTTAAGAATAAAGCATAACATTTTTTATATTTGCAACATTGGACATGTAGCGGACATCTTTTCTTCTATTCCACATGGTTAACACGAGGCGGTGTATGTGTCTGGCTCTGTCTTTATGAGTTTGCATCAACCATGTGAGCGGACTGATTTTTGTATTTCTGGACATTATCTGTCAGTGTGACCATGACCAAATCAGGGGTAGTGACCTGGGAATCTCTGCATTAAAGACCAGATCCCCATAAGGGTTAAAGGGTGAAAACTAGGGGGCTCCTTAGACTCTGCTTCCTAGCTTGGTTCTTTTCAAAAGCCTGTGTTGTGACCATGTCTATGTTTAAACATTGTTCTGTACTTTAAGGTTGTGCTGCTGTTTTAAGGTTTTCATATCTTGGTCTTGTTTTTAAAATTTAAATATTGAACCAGTAGTATGCTGTCTGTGTCAATTTCCAGTGCTTAAATTTCAGTGTGCTTTCAGCTGCTGCTGAAGCAAAGTCATGGTTACAGTAAATGAAAAATATCTGCTAAAATGTAAGCAAACAAAATGATCAGAATATGAATAATGAAATTCTTAATGTCAACTATAGAGAAGATTGGTATCTTACTTAAACTAGAAAAAAAATTGCATTCATGATGAGGCACAAAAGAAAGGCCACAACATCTGTTGCTAGGCACTATAGTGTATGGAGTTCCAGTGACATAGGTTTAGAGGAGAAAAACAGTGAATAAGGATTTAAATTAAAATAATACAATGGTTACATACACAAAGGAGTCCCATTATTATGACCGATCCCTATTTTTGATGTTGGCAGTGTGTAGCTCATGACGGAAGTCACGTGTGCAGTTGGATTGATGGGTTGTCAGCATTGGGCCACAGCGCCTTTAAGGTTTCTTGCCTCAGCCGGGGCTTTCTAGGGTATTTAGTGGGTTAAGTCTTTGGTCCAATCCCTAGCTGGGGTAGGGTATTTAAACCTGTTTATTTCCTCATCTTGGACATGTGATTGCTCCTTGTTTTTGTCCTTGTACATTTGCTATTTTGTTGGATTTCCTCTGTTTTTAGACCACAACTTTTATCTCGGATATTCTCCTGCCTGCTGACTTGGTACTGCACAATCTCCTGATGTGACCCCGGCTCATCTGACATTGCTCTTATTTGTTTTCTGTTGTATCTGTGCCTATTTGTCATCTGTCTGTTTGTCCTCTGTTTGGCTATGGTTTGGTCAGAATAAGGTACAAGTGTGGGGTCGCCTTTTGCAGGGCAGGTGGTCTGCTTAGACAGGGTAAACAGGGAAAGATTAGGGCATTCCTGACAATGTATATATAAGTTATGTAATAGTCTGTCTACACACATATAACTTGTTGCTGTCATGATTAAAAGAGGTCGTTTATTTGAGTTGCAGAAAGAGATGAATACTGGCTTTCGGGTTATGGATGGCAATATTTCTGAAACTGTGCAGTATGTGAACTGTGTTTGCTGTGGTGAAAGTGTATAATGAGTGCACAAATGGCACCATTGCAAATAAGTGATATGGAGATTGTGCAGCACTATGGGCAGATCGACATACTACAGTGGAAATGCTCACTCCTGAAATGAATCAGGGGGCTACCTAAGCTGTGTCTAAAACCATACTGCTATGGGTCTTCAAAGCAGATAGATGTTCTATGCTAATGAAGTTGCAGTGGGAGACAAGGCTGACATTTTCATGTCAGTATCGGAATTTCACCTCGTCTGATTACAAAAGGTTTGTCTTCTCTGATAATTAACATTTTCTGCCTCACTGAATGAATGGACATGCGTATGTCAGATGAGAAACATCAGAACAAACATCCTGCAACCATTGCTGGCAGAACAAAAGCTGGTAGTGACAGCGTTATTGTGTGGAGAATGTTCTTGTGGCATTCTCTTCGCTCTGAACTGATTTAAATATGAATCATCATTGCAGACTACATACACCAATACATGCTGATTATTTTCCCTGAGGTTGATAGGAATTCAGCAAGAGAATGTGATGTGATATGATTAGAAATGTTTCATTGGTTGAAAGAGCATGACCATGACTTATAAGTGCTACCCTGGCCTTCTAATTCCATACACTTGAACCCATTTGCACATCAAAATGACAACCTTGATTGTCATTTTTGCTCTTTGGATCCTCCTCCAAGCACCCTCCAGCAGCTGTGGGATGCACTGCAATCAGCATGGTTCCATATCCCTTTGATAACTTATCAGGACCTTTTTGGGTAACTCCCGGCATGTATAGTTGCTGTCTGTGAAGCACAGTTACTCTGATATTAGCTGGTGGTCATAATAATGTGACTTAAAGGAGTTGTCTCATTACACGCTTTCAGCCTACTTCAAAGTGTCTGGCAGCAAAGGATTTTTGAATTCAGGGGCATGCTTCTTGTCTGCCTCTTCTCCTCCCTCTTCCCCCCCTCCCCTGGCACACAGAAAGCTCTCCTCCATAACTTCTATGCAGCAGGAGAGGGCGAGGGGATTTGCTGCCAGAGTTACACTTGTGTGTGCTGCCTAGGTCTGCTGCAGGCTGCTAAATCAGCTGTATTAGGGATGATCTATGAGTGTGGAGAGTTCTGTGAAGCTGTGTATGCTAATAGCAGAGCAGGGGGGATGTAAGTGTTCCTATACCCCCTGCTTAGCATACAAATCTCCATCTCAAGCAACAACAAACAAACCCTATCAGAACAGACACAGGGCAGCTGTGAAGTGTGTTACTATACTCAGGATGTGTCACTAATACAGCAGAGCAGGGAGGGATGTGTCACTAATACTGCAGAGCATGAAGCGTTCACATGCCCCCCCTGATCTGTTCTATTAGTATAGTCAGAGCTCCACAGACGCATCATGATTATAGTAACACACTTCACTGCTGTCACATCTACTGACTACAGATCAGCCTCACCTCTGCTCTCCTCAATCTGTGTAGAGCAGGAGGGAGCAGGCACACACAGGGTTAATCCACACAGAAGGCCAGACCCCTCCCCCTTTCCTCCCTACAGAAGCATACTGTGTGGGAAAGGGGCTTTGTACTCTGACCTTTTATTCAGAAACAGATGAGTCATCAGCACTGACAGCCAGTGAGATAAAGATCAAACAGGGTCAGCTGCTATAGGGATTTCAGGAGCTGATGCACTACTACTAACAGGGATAACTCAAAATCAGTAGGACATTTGTAATGAACATACATTGCAAAAGTGCTTGTTTTTTAAAGATCTTTTAATTAAAACCCAATCATTGTAGCGAGACAATCCCTTTAACTATGTAAACTGGCAAAGTATAAATCATTAGAAATAGAAAAAGGTGTCGAAATCCAGATAAAATGTGGCATTTAATAAATATTGCAAGGGAAGCAATCCACATTGTTAGGGTATGGTCACACGGCATTTTTTGAGGCATGTTTTGGCAAGTATTTTGGGTGTAATTTTGCCAAAATATGTGAAGAAATATGCCCCAAACAATGCATAATACATTAATGTAAAATATACGTCAATCACATGCCGCATATTTTATGATAGTAATTTAGCGTGCATCTGCAAAGAAGTGACATGTCATTCCTTTGCAGGCGCATACTGCCCAGGGCCATTTACGCGGCGTATTAGCTTTGAAATGATGCACTTGCAAGCACGTAATTTCAAAGTGCAGTTGGGTATTGTTTACAGCGCACAATAATGCATGCCGTAATATGTTTTGTGAGCCGGGGCCTTAAAATTATTTTTTATATTGAGTATGGAGCATACAAGGTCTTCACTCTGACAGTGTTTTATAATGGGATATTATGTTTTATTTGTAATTAGTTAAAATGTAATATGTTAGCATATATCAGCATTAAATATTTTAATATTAAATTCAAGTTAGATTTGCCAGATCTGACAGCTGACACATCTTTAGCACTGCAAAGAAATACATTCTGAAGTTAAGTAATTTATACTTTTTAAAATAACATTTAAAAACTTGATTACCTATAATTAAATTAAACATATTAAGTAAAAAAAATCCCCCCACTGATAACTGAGTGAAGAAGCTGTGGCTCTCTGGCAAGCACTCTTCATTGTTTACCAGACACGGTGCCAGAGACATAGAACTAATATAATAGCTTTCTGCAGCTAAGTCCTACTACAGTGAATGGGACTCTGCTGCAATACCAGGCACAGTACCAAAGGTATGCATCCATGCCTGGTAATCAAAGAAGAAGCTGTAGCATTTGGTTGATCAATGTATCCCCTTAAAGGGGTGTTCCCACAAAGCAAGGTCTATTGGCACAGTCAGCTCTCAGCTAGCTGCGAGATGACTGGGCATGAAAATGAATAGGGCGACGTTTGCAGCCATCCTCCTCATTCACTACTGTGGGAACTCCTGAATATAGCCGAGCATAAACACTATATGTATACTGAACTCCCGTAGAAGTGAATAGAGGACGGTCACAGGTGTCGCCATCCTCATTCTCACAGATAGCTCAGAGCTGACCATGGCACTAGACTTTGTTGGAGCACCCTTTGAAATAGCTGATTGAATGTAGTGCCAGGAGCATACAACTCAAAAAAACAAAGAAAAAAGATAATGGATACAAAAATGATATAACAGTATCCTCAAATTACACGAAAAAATATCTTCACTAGACCATCAAAATAGAAAAAAATCGTGTTTAGCTAAAAGATAACTTTTAATAGGAATGTCTAAAACTAGAGACAAAGGGCGATATGTCTGAAAAGTGCCATATCTATGCCAGTTTTAGGCGCATTAAATCAGTGTAAAGTGCGCCTGAAAGTCCGATACTTTCTAAAAATTGGCGTCAGTTATACTTTGCATAGATTACTTAATGCGCCTAAAATGGCACATCGTATCAAAAAAGGGCGCATTGTATCAACAAAGGGCGCATTGCATCAAAAAAGGGGGCATTATATCAAAAAAGGGGGCATTATATCAAAAAAGGGGGCATCGTATCAAAAAAGGGGGCATTGTATCAAAAAAGGGTGCATTGCATCAAAAAAGGGCGCATTGCTCAACACTCGGCACGTAGCATATCATTGGTAGCATATGGTATGCGTAAATCGAGGCTCATTGCCCGACGGGGGCACATAACATATGTAAGGCGCCTCAATAGGCGCATTTCGCGACAGGGGCGCACAGTGCACCATATTTAGGCACATTACAAAGTGTCGTTCCCGGCGTATAATTTTTTTTGGACGACAGTCCATTTACAACAAGAATATGGCGTAAAAAGTTGGTTTGCCGCAAAATCGAACAAAAAACTGGCGTTGGCGTGTTGGGACATGTCGCCCAAAGTGTACACACCCTACCCAAAAAAACTACCCAACCTCAAGATTGGTATAATTTAATCCGCAGCAAGCAGATATGAAAGGACAGGAAAATAAGGAATTTTTTTTTTTTTTTGCTGCCTATTGGGTTTTGAATTGTATCTTTATTGTAGGTAGAACAAGAACCTACATAAACTTTTTGTGCACCTACTTGCACCTACTTGTAAGTAGATAAGCCTCATACCTTAGATATACATAGTATTGTTTGGGAGCATGTATGTATGCTTTGTGGGCGCTTGGCCACTATAACAAACTGGCTTTTGGTGGTTAAACACTGCGTTCCGTACGAGCGATCCGGCTGCACTTTTGTGTATCCAGGTCGCTTAGTAACAGCTCTGCTGGCTTACCGTCATTTCCTGTGAAGCAGCGCCGATACTGGAAGCGCATCGCACAGGTTTGTTTTAAGGCGCAACTTGTGACAGTCCAGCCTGTGTCCAGCCATGGTAACCAGCAGCACAAGGGACAAGCTCCGCGCCACTATTACTTGTTTTTTACTGTTATGCCTCTATTGTAAGGTATCAATAGGAGATATAACCCGCGATAAGGGCATTTTTTGTCTCATGTTTACAGGGTATATGTGTTTTTTGGTTGTATACTATCCTGAGCTGTACTAGATTGTATTTATGAGTTATGTAAATTTTCCCATATCAGTCCCCTGAAGAAGTGTGAAAGGGACACTGAAACATGTTGGGACCCTTTTTGTAGGGATAGTGTGTGGAAAGGGACAGGTTCCAGATGGGGACGCCCTTTTTGGAGCGAATACCTCGTGTCTCCCTTACAGGGTGTGGTAGATCGAGTAAGGACTTGGTAGGATTTTTTTTCCATACTTTCCTGTCCTTTCATATCTGCTTGCTGGGGATTAAATTATACCCATATTGAGGTTTGGGAATTTTTTTGGGTAGGATGTGTACACTTTGTCTATAGTTTTAGACATTCCTATTAAAAGTTGTATTTTAGCTAAACAAGATTTTTTCTATTTTGATTGTGCACTGATCTGATATTGATGGCCTTTCCTTAGAGTAGGTCATCAATATTAAAGTCCTGTTCTGTTTTCCAACATTCAAAGCTCCTATTCCCCATCTGCCTGCATTTGTTGGAAGTAATCCTATGGCTGAGAATTCATTCTATTGCTGTAAAGAAAAGGAGATACTGTAAGCAGCTGCCTGACAGTTTTGGCTTTTATTATCTTTTGACTAAATGAAACCCCAAAGTAATTGGGGAAGGGGTACATGACTGTAGGAACACTTTTCCTAATTATTGTAAATATATAATTGGGTGATTTTATGCTGGGTTGATTCCCTTTTTCGAGGTAGCGGAGTGTCTAAGTGAGGGGTGTCTTATTATTAGGAAGAGAGGGTTATTGAAGATATGGACTTTTGCTGGTTCCCGGTCTCATCCTCTGGCTCTCCCCAGAAGAAATGGAAGAAATTTCTCAATCCGTCTAAACTTGTTTTCATTGTATAATTGTTTATTTGATGTTTTTAACCCCTTACCGACATTGGATGTATTAGAATGTCCTAATGCCATAAGAGGTTTTGTAGAGGGATCGCAGCACGATTGCAGTTAACACTCGGTGATTACAGCATGAGAGGGCACAGGCACCATCCTGTGCTGCTTAACTCCTTAGACGCCGCAGCTAAGATGGCCGTGGCGTCAAAATAAATGGGAAACAGTGCCAAAGCGCGGGCTCCCAATTGCTTAACATGGCAGTTAGAAGCCTTGTGAAGGCTTCCATCGCCACCATGTTTTCGATTTTGCTACTTCAAGTCCCAGACAGGAAGTAGTAAACCGCCATATTTGCACACCTGAATTCATTGTATTGCAATCCATTAGGCCGTAAAAATGATTATGCCCCCTAGTAGTGTAGTATCCTAGGGGGACTGAAAGTTAAAATAAAATTTAAAAAAAAGTAAAGTGTAAAAAACTAAAAAAATTAAAAGTTCAAATCACCCCCTTTTGCCATTTTGCAAATAAAAAAAATAATAAAAAAGGTTCATAAAAATTTTTCGCCGTTCCGAAAATCGATCATTAAAATATAACATAGTTATCCCAATGCTGAACCCCCGAAAAAAAAAAAATTTCCCAAAATCCCCAAAAATTGCTTTTTTTTTTTTTATCTTTTCACATCCAAAAAAAATTGGAAAAAATTTAATCAAAAAGTTCATGTATCCAGAGGAAGCTAGCAATAAAAAGAAACCCCACTCAATCCGTAGGGTTACACAAGAAATTTATTTGGTTGCATAAAAAGGCGCCATGGCCAAAATTTTAAAAAAAAATATTCCATATTCGAATATAAAAAATTTGTTATTGTAAAATTCTTCATACCAAATCCCAACAGAAGTGTAATTTATTTTCCTAGAGATGTGGATCCTGTGATGCACACTGGCCCTTTAAATCAAAGGGAACAGCATAAGAGCCCCTAGAAGCAGAATCGGAGAGCTGCAGGCAGAACCAAAAGCAAGAAGAAAAGAGCGCAGAGGAGAACGTCAGACCGGAGTGGCACATGGAGGACAAGGGGAGTACTGGAGCGGAAAACTTGGGGGTAAAACCACACAACGTGGACTGGGGAAAATTCCGCTCGCGCCCCGCCGAGAGGGAGGGAAAAAGTACACATCAGAGTCTTTGGGGACCATTGCATAAAAAGCGGCCACAATATCTCTTTTTGGCCCAAGGATCTTTTTTTAAAGCCATCTATTATAAGGGGGGATATTGCTCACATTGCAGTTAAAATTTAGGACTCAAGGTGGCGTCTTTAGAGAGTGTTCACTTTCCCTTTTATTCTCCATTCACACCTGACCACCATGACGACTTCTCCAGCCACCAGTTGTCCCTTCTGGATTCTCAACACAAACACCTGAGACTTTTTTTTATCATTTTCCTCACTGTGCCCCTACATGACATTCGGCGAGGCAGATAGTGCATAACTCTCTCTATACTGCCATTCATCTCAATTGTATGTGCTTCGCAAGGATGCACATACAATTCAGACAGCCTAAATAGTTGAAGGAACAGGCCCGCGTCCTATTCTTTCTGCCATTACTGTGAAACAAGGGGGCGGTAGCTGTCGGTGGATGCGTGCTCCCCCTTTTTTAAGAGGGACCTGACCCAGTATGGCATTGCTGGCTGTACTGCCCTAACAGTGGGCCAGTGTGAGGCTGCACTGACATTAGTAGTCAGGCAGGCCTCTTGCAAGGCCCTGCCTTGTAGTGGGGAAAGGCCTGTCTTCACAACTAAGAATGTATACATAGAACAGGCCATAGGCGTAATTAAACCATAATTTTCTGGTGGGGCTGGACCCTCCCTCTCTCTGTGCAGGGTCTTACTACAGTACCCCTGTGGCCGACTTGCATGCATGGGCCTTCACGGTGAATGGGAGAATCCAGACCCACCAGAAAATGATGTTTTAATTATAAAGACACGCATATGGTGTGTTCTATATATATGTTTTTAGTTGTGGGAATGGGCACTTCCTCCCACAAGGCAGGGCCTCACTGACTTTAGTAGCGATGCAAGGCACTTGACATGTGTGGGCAAAGGCCCATGCTTGAAACTAAGAATACGGCAGGGAGGCCTGGACAGGGACCTCCACACGACTGGGGGGCCTCCACAGTGGCCCCCACACAGCTAGGGGCCTAGACAGGTGCCCCCACATGGCTGAAGGACCTGGACAGGTGCCCCCACACAACTGGCACAACAGGCCCTCTGGCCTGTTTTTTGTTTAACACTTACCTCCACAAGTGTATGCCCTTATTTTTATTCGTAGCCAGCGACACTGGAGCTGTTCGGGCTTGTAAAGGAGAAAAGTGTATGTGTGTTTATTTTATTTTTTGTGTTTTACTTTTTTTTTACTTTTTTAACTTTCCGACTTAAATCATTTGGCCACAGTATATGCTCTGTACTGTTCTCCATGCCAAATGTCACTCACTATGCCTAACCATGCCCACAGGGCAGCCTGGAAGTCTTTTGACACTGATTTTGTGTTGTTGCTTTTTGGCGCCGTTCAGCGTGTGGGTTAAATAATATGACATATTTTGTAGGCTTGGTCATTACGCATGTGGTGATAACAAATATGCGTACTTTAATTGCTTATTATCTTTTTTGGAGAAATTGATGTTGGTAAAGCAAAAAGGGCGGCATATGTGGTTTTTATTTTTATGTTTTTATTTTTGTGGGTTTATTTTATTTTTAAAATGTCGTCTTTACTTGACCCCATAGGGGACTTAAATCCATAATCTTTAGATCACTGTTATAGTACATAGCAGTACATACTGTATTGCTATGTGTTGCCAACTGTACCCTCAGGCCAGTAGTAATATCACAGACAACTCACAAGATTTTGTTAGGCTTCCTGGTTGCTAGGGAGAGCATTGGCACCCTACAATCGCGCCGCTGGGAGGAAGGAAGACAGAGGGAACTCCTTCTCTCTGTCTTCCACTTAGCTGCCACAGTCATGATTGACCACAGCATTTAAGGGGTTAATCGGCCATGACCGGAGTGAGATACAGTCATAGCTCACAGAGCATGGAGCCAGATGTAATGTACTCCGATCGTGCGGACTCTGCTTGTGAGCTCGCAAGATCTTCTAGACTTGTGGAGAATCTCACTTTAAGGTTTTTTAGCTCCTATGGTACTACTCCTACTTCCTGATCTGAAGTTCTTCCTTTGTGGAATACATAGATAGGACAATCAATTTTAGTAAAGATCAATTTTAATTTGACCTGTACATACATTTTACCAAAAGACTAATTAAATTATTTATAGTGACTGGTTAAAGACTCTGGTATTTGGTGTGATGTGATATCATCTATTCAGAATATACAATAATAAAAATAGATTGACAAATGCCATATTCATGATAAAAACATCTCTGATTTATTGTAATATTAGTAAGATAATCTTTGCAGATACCTTAAAAGGGTTTGTTCAAACATGGTTTTCCCAAGGATGGGTGGGGGGTTTTTTTCAAGTTAAAATTTCCCCCCCGGGGCCGGGTCTTTCCCCAAAACTGGGGGGGCGGGTCTTTCCCCCCGGTGACTGTTAAATAAAAACCCCCCGGGCCCCTCCCCCCAGGGGAAACTTTCATCATTCTTTTTTGAGCAGGGGGAAGGGGAGAGGATGTCACAGCTCTGCAGACCCCCTGGAAAGGGGTCGGGTTTTTAAATCCCCTCAAAGCTGCCCCCCCCCCCCCCAATTCCCTCCCCCAAGCTCCTTGTAACCAAACACCTGCTTGGGTGAAAACAGTTATACATACAGCCGAACGGGATGAAAAAAAATTTGGAGAAATGCGGGCGAATAAAGGGCGTGTTATATGGGTGGGAAAAAAAAGAAAAGGTCTAACAGAAGGACTCAGAAAATTTCCCAGTTTCATTCCATAAGCTTTTAACTGGTATGGAGCATATAGAGGTCAGGCAGCATTTTTTACACAGACAAAACCCAAACCCATTTGCACAGAAAGCTGGGGAAAAAACCATTTTTTGATTTTTTTTTTTTCCACAGCTCAAAAGGGAAGGGGAGCTTTAGAGAGTGCAGAAAGCCAATCACAGCACAGGGTTTGTCCCACACACAGGAGGCATGTCCTGACCAGGGATGAACTAAATATCAGACAGCCAATGGGGGCATGGTCTGACCCATGACTTCAGACCCACGGCTAGACACTTACAGATTAGCTGCTATACTAAATTATTTAGGTAATACAAACCAACAGCAAAAGTGCTTATTTTTACTGTCCTCATCATTACAGATATGATTTTGGTACTAAGAAAACCCTTGAACCTCCTTTATTTTCTATCTAAATCTTCACTAATTATATTGTTCAAATCTGAAATGATGAGCAGAAATTTTTCTTTTCTTTGATAAACTGCAGTAGTATTAAAAAGGCGGGGGATGCAAAAAAAGTTTGCAGGAAAATATAAAAAATTTAAACTAAAAATACTTTTTTTGGGCCTTTTATTTAAAAAAATTTTAACAACCTTTTGTGAAAAAATATGAGACAAACAAAGCTAGGGTTTAATTCACTTTGAAGAAAAAAAAACAAATTTAAAAAAAATAACTTTTTACTTATTATGCCTTAAAAGAGTGCCCTCCCAAAATGGGGGACCCACAAAACAAACCCCAAAATTTGTTCTCCTAGGGGGAAAGAAAAAATTTTGGTTTCCCCTCAAAATCTAAATATCCAATATATTGGGGGCTGACCCAAAGGGTGAAAATTGCCCCCCTCGGGGGATTTAGTCCCCCAATAGGACCCGGGCCCCCCCATTGAAGCGACCCTAGGCAGACCCCTTAAACATTTCCTAAAAGGATACCAGCAGGCCCATATGTGCTATAAACTCTGGGAGAAACAATTCTATCCACATAAAATCATTCTTTTAGTCACATGTACAAAACAAAAAAACAAAAACAAAAAAAAAAAAAACGTTTGTTGTATCATTGATTCGAAACCTGTGTGATTTTTTCTCATTTTCAGTAGTCCACACTGAGGTAGACACACTCAAACTGATCTTATTGGATTACTTTCGCATTACCCAAAATTAAGGGTATCATTGCTAAGTATCTTTATCTATTGTTTTGTATGCTGTGATTTTAGTCTTGTTGGCCCAAATGTTTCTTGTTTTCCCCTGTGAAAACCCATAGAATCTTTGGGGGAAACGGTCGGGTTTAACAAATCACAGGGTTTTTGAAATTAAAGATACAACGGAACGTTGTTTTTGTTTGTGGGTCTTGAACAAATACACAGGTTTTTTGTCAATTACACAAACGTTGTTTTTGTTTTTTTTTTTTTTTTTTTTGTACATGTGACTTTAAAAAAATGATTTTATGTGGGGAAGAATTGTTTCTCCTGAGTGTTATACCACATAGGGGGAGTCTGCTGGTTCCTTTTAGGAATTTTTAAGGGGTCTGACCTAGGGTGTGCCTCATAGGGGGGGCCGCTCCTTTTGGGGCATTTCTCCGCCGGGGGGGGCAATTTTTCCCCCTTTGGGGTCAGAACACTATATTGGATATTTAGTTTAGAGGAACCAGCATTTCTTCCTCTGTAGGAAACAAATTTTTTGTTTGTTGCTGTGGTCCTCCATTTTGGAGGGTATCTTTTAAGGATAATAAGTAAAAGTTATTTTTTAATTGTTTTTTTTTCTTCACTGTGAATTTTTGCTACAAATTTAACCCAAATAGGCAAAATTAGATTTATGTCTGTGAGTTTTTTATGCTATGCATAGGTAATGTTACCCTGAGTGAAAAAAAAATTGTTTGACATGAGTGAAACTCTTTGTTCTTTAACAAAAAAAAAAAGGCAGGCTATGGCAAATGGGCTTTGAAAAACTATCATATCTAGCACTGGTAATAAGTAATAAATAAACTACTGCAGTTAGTTAACTAATAATGAGGAAGGGAGCCGGGAAACTAAAATAATTTGTCCTACTCCTACATTACTCCTCGCAATTGAATGTGGCATAATCATGGGTATAGAGGTAGGTCCATTTGGGCTAATGATTAGCAATGTCACTTCTGTTAACTCAGGGATTTTAGAAATTGGATGGTCAGCTTGTTACAGGTTTGTTTAGGCGCATTGATCTCATCGGTGTCCTATTCCGCTGAACATAGTATTTGTGATTATATGACTAACAATAAGGCTATGTCTCCACTGCAGAGAAAAACGATCACATTTTCACGGTTTTAGGATTCTAAAACCACCGAAAATACGATCATTATGCATCCCATAGACTTTAATAGAAAAAACGACCTGTACTCTACCCAGGTCGTTTTTTCTTTGCTTGTCTTCTGGCACCAGCGTATTATACAACATGTTGTATAATACACCGGTACTTTCAGTTTTTTCATTGTCTTCCCATACAATCAATTGTATGGACCTACGGCAAAAAAAATAGAACCGTCCGCGGTTTTAGCACAAAACGTGACAAAGATCGCTGTTATGCATCAGAAAAAAACGGCCGACTTTCAGCCATTTTTTGTCCGATGTAGTGTAGACCTAGCCTAACATTAATTTTGTGTCCATCAGGTTTTGAAACTCGTGCTACAATACTGGTGTTTTGCACATTTTTTCACTTTGGTTTCCATATGTCTAAATTGAGGAATAAGAAAAATCATTAAGTTTTAATTTTTATTTTGGTTCTTTATTTTTTGCTCTTTTTAAGTGTATGAATTAAGAGTTATTCTGCTTGTATAAGCCATTGGTTAATGGCAGTGGATTTTTGTGTATTTTCTTTTTTTGTGCTATTTCAGAAAAGTCAGAAAAAAACTTCTGATCTGATGGCTCTTGACATATCATCTCATTACGAAGATAACAACACTTATCCTATGGCAAAAGGTTTACTAAAGAAAGGCATAACAGGTTTTGATTGTACCCTATGAGCTAAATCATTATAAAAACAGTAGAAAAAGTATTTGTACGGTATTACTCCTTGGAGACAGTTTTGTACAAGCCAGTTCTGTAAAGAACTTACTGTAGTTCAATACTTGTTCTCCTTCCAGGAAGCTCAACAGTCTTCCTGTCATCTCTTTTTAAAAAATATGTCTTTAAGAACACTGCTGTAGTTTAAGATTTGTAGAGTTTTTGTTTGTTTGTTTGTTTTCACTGCGAACAGGATCTCCTCAAGGATAGGGTGCTCTTTGTCTGTGTAAGCTGGCTTAACCAAGAGTGAATAATAAAAGATGATCATATCAGAGCCATGTAACAGCACTAATTCCTCAATGTCAAACATTTATTACCATTCATGAATCCTCTAAATACGGTATCACTTAAAGTCTGTAAGTTATTCTCCCTGTAGATGCATATAGTCTATTGTTTTAAGCTTTTCCATCTGACTCATTAAGAGTCCATTTCTGACATATCTGATGCTGTTCTTTTTCTTGGCACAAGCAAGTTTTTTTTTAAGTCTGCAGAGTTAAATAGATCTAAAGAATTAAATATAATTCAGAACACAGAAGTCACAAAGCCTTTAGTCAAAGAAAGGCTTCACTTCTAATTGTAAAAAAAAGGTGTTTCATCGGAGATCTTTACTAAAGAGAAGACTTGACTAGGGTTATTAAGGTTTTGTGTTTGCAAAGTCTCCTGTTTTCCCATCAGGAAGTTCTACTTAACTATACATAGTGGTGTGGGAAAAATAACTAAAAAACAGCTTTTGCAGAGTGGAAGGAGTAAAGAGTATCAAAAACTTGCCAAAAAAAAAGTTAAAGATTTCAGGATATGGCAATTATAAGTTAGAAAATGTTACAAAAATAAACAGCAATAAAAAAACATAAACTGCATGAATTTGCTATTGTCATATTCATACTGACTAGCATTAAATCAAAGAAGAGCTTTAAGCAAGCCAAGAGGATTTTTAGACTAATTAAATCACTAAAGACCTTATCTACATGGAAGGAAAAATGTCAGAAATTAAACAGAAGTATGTTAGATATCCTAAAATAAGGGGTACCTATCTACTCCACATAAACACACAAAAATGATAGTAGATGAAATTGTAAGACTTTTGTCTAATATACGTCATTAGCAAATCAGAGGGTTTATCTCAGTATTACAGGGACACAGGTTTTCGTTTCACTTTCTTAGACAGAGATCATTATCTACTAGGATTCCTTCTGTTAGGAGATACCAACGGTGCAGGGGGAGCTGAGGATATAGCTGCTTGTACAGGGTTAATCAGAGTCTCTCACTACAAATAGTGCAGCAGGTACAGCACACTGAGGACTGATATTATATTGCTGCTGGTGTTATAATATCCAGAGACAAATCACTAAGGGTATAACTCCTAGAAAGAAGATACATATCTATAAAACATAGCTTTTATTAATTAATATCTAAAAAACCTAAAAAATCCCTCAAAATATATAATGATGACTAACACTAAACTGCCTACAGAAATGGGGTACACGCCCCAATAAGGGTGACCCCAAACAGAAACCTAAGCTATCACTAACCCTAGCTGCCCCTAAACTAACAAGATACAAGCCAAACAAAACAAGACACAATGACTAAAACAAAACTACAGGTGCACAACGAAAAAGTGATATAAATAAAGACACACTGACTTAAATATACATTACAAAAAATGTTCCGACGCGTTTATCCCCCAGATGATGGGGTTCATCAGGGAACAGTTTTGACTTTTTAGAGGTAGGTGTAGAATTATAGATATAGCAATAAAAAAAATTACAGTGATATACAGCATAAACTCACGTCCCTTGACAATGATATATAGCACTGGGATATAGAGGGGTCCAAGATAGAGACTAAAGGATCCCCACGTGGTAGTTGCTGGGATGCAACTCGGACGGCAGTGGCAGTTTTTTAAGTCTAGGTACAAGTATATATAGTCCAATATGATTATGGATAGCTGTAAACACACTTACCAAGCGGTGTGTGTAATCCCGATGGGAGTCTGTGCGCCAGGATAACACGTGGAACGAGCGTTCTTGAACTACAAAACCCGGCATGCAGCGCTAGTGTCACTCAGCGCATGCGCGTTAGTATTAGTGGCATGTCCGGGTTACGCAAAGGAACTACAACAACCGGCATGCATTGCCGAAAGCGATTTGGCGCATGCGTACTCGCAGTGATGACGTGCGCCGGCACTACTGAATCACAGAGAAGCCGATATCGGTGCAGGCGCGTTATTTAATAGATAAAGAACTATTCTCACAGGTATAGAGAGAAAGGACTTAGAGAAAGGGAGAAATGAAAGGCGCCATAGGTACAGCAGAACCGCCAACATACATACACACAGCTATTTAAGGCCAAACTAAGCTATTAAAGGCCACAATATATAGAGTGCAGATACTACCCAAATACAACAGAACCGCCAACATACATACGCACAGATATTTAAGGCCAAACTAGGCTATTAAAGGCCACAAAATATCAAGCGCAGATACTGCTCAAATAGGTGTTAAATACCATCAAGACTATTATATACTCACAAGAAGACTAAACACTGTAATAGGTAATTATGGAAGAAAATTGGTATAAATAATAAAAAAATAAATAATATTTGAACACGAAGTCATGAATGATACAATGGAGAGATGAAAAAATATACCAATGCTAAGTTCTATGGCACAAGAAAGTAATACAATTCAATTTAAATAGATGTAAAAAAAATTTTTATCAATTCTTTTCAAAATTCTTCAAAAAGGATTTTTACTAGATAAATGGCACAAAAGATAAATAGTCGTTCAAGCCCATTGGTTTCAAGGTCTTAAGATAGTAAATCCAGTGGGTCTCTCGTTGCAACAATTTACGATCAAAGTCTCCACCTCTTGGAGATGGTGAAACACTTCAATAACAGAAAAAAGATAGGGCCCAAATGGATCATTACTGTGAATAGAATTCATATGTCGAGAGACGGGAGGTCCCGTTTATGAGGGGATGTCACCAATGTTTCCAATATTCGAAAGTCTTAGTTCCCGCTTTGTTTTTCCAATATACATGATGGACATGTACATGACCCACTGGTAATAACCCCTTGGGACTTTACAGTTGGCATAACTATACATCTGGAAAGTGTATTGAATGACATGACTGTGGAGGCTGATACGTGGTTATGTAATGTTGATGTTGAGACTCTCTATAGTTCCATCCCCCATGATAGGGGTCTAGGCGCTGTGGAATATTACCTGGCCACAAGGAGTGCCTTTTTACAGACACATGGGACTTTCGTTCTGAAACTTTTACAGTTCATCTTGACCCATAACTTTTTCACCTTTGATGGAAGGTACTACCACCAGCTCAGGGGCACAACGATGGGGACCCCAGTTGCCCCCACATATGCTTATCTGCTCCTGGGCTGGTGGGAGAGTACAATAGTATTCTCAGAGGCACACCAGAATTTCGTTGACAACATTCTATTCTGGGGTCGATATATCGACGATATTATCATTTTGTGGTCGGGTACAAGGGATCTGTTTCTCACTTTCGTTGAGAGCCTCAACGTCAACACTATAGGATTGAAATTCACGTTTGAAATCTATGATCGTGAACTGATATTTTTGGATCTTCTTATCAAAAAATCTATTAATGGTACCCTTGAAACAACGATTCATAGGAAACCTACAGCAGGCAATAGCCTCCTAAAATGGGACAGTTTTCATCCACGTTCCCTAAAACAGGGCATCCCAAAAGGCCAATATATTAGAACTCGGAGGAATTGTTCCTCCTTATGGCTTTATAAAAAAGAAGCAGATATATTAAAAACTAGGTTTCTGGAAAGAGGGTATCCAAAAAAGGTTCTGTCTAAAGCCTATTCTTTTGCACGTGATACAAAGAGGAATTCTTTCCTTCAAACTGGTTCACGAAGTGACAATATGGAAGTGACCCGCATCATCGGTACCTTTTGATCATGATATCCATTCAAATTCGGAATTTGTTAAAAAACTTCTGGCCTTTGTTCACTCAGGATCCTACATTATCCCAATTTGTTGACCCTGCCCCCGTTATTACATTCAGAAGGGGGGAAAAAATATTGGGGATCGTTTGGTGCATAGTTTATATCCTCCGCCCCGTGCTCCTTCCTCTTGGTTAACAACAAAAACAATAGGGACATATAAATGCGGTAGCTGTAGGGCATGTGGATTCATTAATGTCTCCAAGTCTTTCAAATGTATCCCCTCAGGCAGGACTTTCCAGATGCATAGTTATGCCAACTGTAAGTCTAAGGGGGTTATTTACCAGTGCTCATGTACATGTCCATCCATGTATATTGGAAAAACAAAGCGGGAACTAAGACGTCGAATATTGGAACATATTGGTGACATCACTCATAAACGGGACTCTCCTGTCTCTCGACATATGAATTCTATTCACAGTAATGATCCACTTGCCCTATCTTTTTCTGTTATTGAAGTCGTTTCACCATCTCCAAGAGGTGGAGACTTTGATCATAAATTGTTGCAATGAGAGACCCACTGGATTTACTATCTTAAGACCTTGAAACCAATGGGCTTGAACGACTATTTATCTTTTGTGCCATTTATCTAGTAAAAATCCTTTTTGAAGAATTTTGAAAAGAATTGATAAAAAAAAAATTTACATCTATTTAAATTGAATTGTATTACTTTCTTGTGCCATAGTTGACCTTAGCATTGGTATATTTTTTCATCTTTCCATTGTATCATTTATGATTTTGTGTTCAAATATTATTTATTTTTTATTATTTATACCAATTTTCTTCCATAATTACCTATTACAATGTTTAGTCTTTCTGTGAGTATATATAAGTCTTGATGGAATTTAACATCTATTTGGGCAGTATCTGCGCTTGATATTTTGTGGCCTTTAATAGCCTAGTTTGGCCTCAAATATCTGTGCGTATGTATGTTGGCGGTTTTGCTGTATTTGGACAGGATCTGCGCTCTATATATTGTGGCCTTTAATAGCTGAGTTTGGCCTTAAATAGCTGTGTGTATGTATGTTGGTGGTTCTGCTGTACCTATGGCGCTTTTTATTCCTCCTCTTCTCTAAGTTCTTTCTCTATATACTTGTGAGAATAGTTCTTTATCTTTTCAAATAACCCCGCTGCTCGGATATTGGTTTCTTCTGTGATCCAGTAGTGCGACGCACGTCATTCACTGCGAGTATCCCAAATGCGCCGAATCGCTTTCGGCAATGCATGCCGGTTGTTGTAGTTCCTTTGCGTAACCCGGACATGCCACTAATACTAACGCGCATGCGCTGAGTGACACTAGCGCTGCATGCCGGGTCTTGTAGTTTAGGAACGCTCTTTCCACGTATTGTCCTGGCGCGCAGACCCCCATCGGGATTACCACACGCTTGTAAGTGTGTTTACACCCTATCCGTAATCATATTGGACTATATATACTTGTCCCTAGACTTAAAAAACTGCCACTGCCGTCCGGTTGCATCCCAGCAACTTACCCGTGGGGATCCCTTTCAGTCTCTATTCTTGGACCTCTTTATACCCCAGTGCTATTATATCATTGCCAAGGGACTTGGTTTATGCTGTATATCACTGTATTTTTTTTATTGCTATATCTATAATTCTAAAACCTATCTCTAAAAAGCCCAAAACTTTTCCCCTGATAAACCCCCATCACCTGGGGGAGAAACGCGTCGGAACATTTTTTGTAATGTATATTTAAGTCAGTGTGTCTTTATTTATATCACTTTTTCGTTGTGCACCTGTAGTTTTGTTTTAGTCATTGTGTCTTGTTTTGTTTGGCTTGTATCTTGTTAGTTTAGGAGTAGCTAGGGTTAGTGATAGCTTAGGTTCCTGTTTGGGGTCGCCCTTATTGGGGCGTGTACCCCATTTCTGTAGGCAGTTTAGTGTTAGTCATCATTATATATTTTGAGGGATTTTTTAGGTTTTTTAGATATTAATTAATAAAAGCTATGTTTTATAGATATGTATCTTCTTTCTAGGAGTTATACCCTTAGTGATTTGCCTCTTCTGTAATTGTATGGTATACCCAGGCTCTAACAATATTGTATCGAGGATCTCCTCTACACCCTGGAATTACCTCAAGAGTGGAGGATTTAGTAGTCTTTGCTCTATGTTATAATATCCGGCAGAGAAATAGCAGCCCAGAGCTTACTTGTGTTTACACATAATGTAGACTCCCTGGCTCCCCCTTTCACAGTGGACTTTCCCAGCTCAGGAGCAGTTAGTTTCAAGGAGCTGTCAACATAGTGTCATAGTGTCAAGCTGTCAGGTGCCGATTTGGGCTGACTTCAGTCCTGTCTTAAAGGGCCAGCATTTAAAAAAAATGAATTACAGATGAAATTCTTTGATTTTCCTAATGAAGCACATTTAAGGAAGTGTTTGTGTTTAAGTCTCCTGTTACTTCATGAGGTTTCCCTGTAGGTCCTCTTTAAGTAATTCCTTTATTTCTTAGCTAGATTTAAAGGTGTTTTACCACAAAGTAAAATTGATGAGGGAAGCTTGCAAATAAAATTTTCACTATTCATTATTGTTAAATTATTTACCATTTTTGTTTTAGCTGCTACCTTAGTGATCCATAGTTTACAGCTCGTCTTTGGGGAATATGACCAGGGATGAGAGCTCTTCAGTCCTGGCCACACATGCTCAGACATCACCTCTCCTTTCCGGTAGTTATTGTCATTCTCGTTTCTGCTTAGTAATCACACACTCACTGCTGAGCAAGTGTTCAACCGCAGGTGCTGTCATTCTACTCCTGCCTTCTGTACTCCTTAGCAATTAGTGAAACAGTGCAAAGATACTAAAGCAAAAAAGAAACATGCAGGGATTTGTACCTTAGACCACTGTGCTGAAAGACAGACATACTATCTATCCAGCTAGGTTGTAGCTACTCACAGCTCTTTATATAAACAGACTTTTGTTTGACTAGAGTGTGCACAGTGTGGGGAAAGGCATGGTGATGGCAAGTCTGCTGAGTCACATGATATGCAGTTTAAACCAATCATGCATGCCCCCTTTTAAACACACTGAGAGCTGAAGGACAAAGCAGGCATGAAATGCCTTCATGGTAAAACCCCATTAGGCTGAAAACAATATTTCACTGTAGTTTTTTAAACGGGGCAAAGCCATGTGTATTAAGGAATGTAAAAGGATTGCTAGAGTTGGGACATAAAAGATTAGAAACTAACCCTACCTTTTGGCAAACTGCCAAAAAAAGTAAAGACAGAGCAAAAAAAACGTTTCAAAGGAAGTATGTGAATTACCAAAGATTATTGAGTCATTGTTAAGAATCGTTTAACATTTATTTCAAGATGAAGAATTACAATCTTATGATGTTTTGCAGGAATAGTTTGATATTCTGCAAAATACCAGTTTTTATTTCTTTCTCACAGAGCACATTCTAATCAATACTTTCATTTCACATTGAACAACTCTACAATAATCGTCCCCATTGTTAAGATCAGCTGCATTTTATCATATTTATTCTGTTTCTTTATATAATATTTTTTTTTTTAACAGGACTTGTAATGCTTTGACCTTTTTACACCTGACCTATACAGTATTGTACAGAATATGGTATATATATATATATTGAAACCTATCTGATCAGCCTTATGTATTTGATACCCGGTTTATCACTATATCATTTATTTCTTTATCTAAAGAAACTTGCAATAGAAAATATGGCTACAATAAACAAAAAATATTGTAATCTGGTCAGGGTGATTGAAAGCATAACTATACTGACATCACAAGCTTATATTACAAAACAATTATTTTCTAAATTATATGATTTTTTTTATTTAAGCTCTGATCTCAGGAATAACCTGCTGCCATTAAGAGAAATCTCACGTAGCTTGCTAGAAAAATGGTTGAATCCCAAAGTCCCATCCCTAAGTATGGTGGTACAAGTAGTTAAGCAACACATGTCAATGAATAAACTAAACACGCTATGCAAAAAAGAAACTCAGACAGAGCAATTTTTCAGCATTTGGCAAGGTTTTATTGAGGCGTTTCTTTTAGACTCAAAGGTATACTCAAAGGTATACTCTTTTTGCAACCATTCTATGGCACTGCTTGGTTTTGGAAAGCTCAACTGGCAGGGTCTTTAGGGAGACTCCAGGTCAACGAGGGTACATCATCCCTTTCAATTGGATAAAGATGAAGCTGGGCCATATCAACTTTTGCTAGATCCAGTTTCAAAATCCAGTGGCTCTGGGTAACACTACAATTGGTTTATGTTAGGTTCTTGTTTTGTATGCATATAAACTGTCAGACAACAATACCCAATGGGAAAAAGGAGGGATAAACAAACTCTAGAGACCCTACACTGACCCTAGTAAAATTACAGGAGACATGTCCCGTAAGGACGGCCCTGTCTCGAACCTCACCCTATGTACACTAAACTACACTAATACTATAATAAATCCTAAAGAGATACCTACTAAACACTAACCAATAATAGATAAGTCCCATTAATGATAAATAAGTCCCAACATGTTTCATATTGCCAGTATTTCCTAGGGGACTAATGTGGCAATAGGCACTTGATGAAAAAAAGGTGCCCAAAAGAAAATTAGAGACCATACCTTAAATTTAAAGTCCCAACCAAAGGTGTGTCTCTAAAGTAGAAAAGTGAGATTACCCTTAATGAAAACTCAAAGATAAATAAAAAAAAAAAAACATTTATTGCCTTATGGTTAACTTACCCTGTTTTGATGCATATGTTGTTTAGTTTAAAAGGTGAGTTCCAACATTTTGGGCTTACCTTACCCCTTTATTTTGGGTACTAGTACATTTATGTTTAGGAATTTTTATAATACCCTTCTTTTTTCCTTGGAAAATTTCTGACATTTAATTTTGTAACTTTTATCTTTTTCAATTAAAAACTTATGTTTACAATCCTTTATAACCTTTTAAATTTTTAATTTTAATTTAGAGAATTTTTAACTTTTTCTTTTTAACAATCTGTGGAAACACCCTTTTTACAAAGGGGAAACCCCTTTCTTAATATATACAGTGTTTTGCTAACTTCTTCCTCTTACTCTTGATGTACTTGTAGGTTTACTCTTTGATACCTACTTTGTTTATACTTTGGAAAATCAATAAAATGTCTTAGTAAAAAAAAGAGAGAGAAATCCCAGAAGAATCTTGGAAACTTAAAAAGAAATGAATGAAAATTGTTAATGTGGACATTGTGACAGGGCGTTTCTGAACTTAATGACTAAAATATTATACCTTGATGCTCTATTATTACTGAGATAGATTTTGTAAACTAGGTTGAGAAACTCTACAACAATGTCCTAAATGTTTATTGCAGCATGCACACTTGGTTCATCTTTATTTGAAATGTCCAAAACTTGAAGAGATTGGTAGCCAGTTATCACATAACTAAAAAATGTATTTTTATGCTAAATCTAAACATATATTGATTAGTAAGAAAGAAATAAGACATAATAATATATGTATTACTGGCATAGCAGAGCTTTAAAGAATGCAAGAATTGTGTTGCTACAGGTGAAATTAAAAGGGCATTCCATTCTCAGATATCTATGGCATATACACAGGATATTCCATTAATATCTGATAGGTGTGGGTCACAAAGGTGGGATTAGTATTTCTCTCGTAAATGAGGACCCCTTTACCCCTTAGCCATTCTGTGCTGTGGCTCCACATACTATAACTTAGATGTGGCATTGTATGCATGACTCTTTCTGTTAATATCTAAGATGGGAAAATCCTCTCACTCTCTAAAGGAATAAAGTTTCTAAGTCAGTATTTTTTTAAATGGCAATTTAAAATAATAGAAATCAATACTCAAAATGTCAATCAATTTTGACCAAGTAGATAAACAGATTTAATTTGATAGTTTAACTTTGGAGGTCACTGTTCGCACATAGGGCTCTTGTAATCTTTCCTCCTCTTTCGTTTAGGTTGGGTGGGTTAGGATGATTGTTGTATGGGATGTAAAAACTGAAAGTTCTTGTATGTGCATTTTATTTGTCATTATGACATAAATAAAAATCAATAAGAGATGGAAAAAATTAAGCATGTGGTAACAGGTTATTGAACTATAAAACAAAGTAATATAAATATTGTATAGGAGAAAATAGAAACATTTTAGGATTCCCCACTTTTCTAATCTCCACCTCTAAGACCCACACCCCCAGGGACGGGTGTGAAACTCTCCATTCCGTTTGGAAAGTCAATAGCACTGGCACACAACTAAACCATAAATTATCCATAACATTAAAGGTAGAGTCTACACAATATACTTCCAAATGTTGTCAAAGGAAAATTAAAACCCCTTCCCTTTAATGATGAGCAATAGATTAACTTCACTCCTAAAAACTCACTTTTGATATTCAATAATCTAGAAGAAGCAAATGCAATTTGCCTTATGAGAGATAAAAAGAACCAAGACACTGACTTGTTATCAGTTGTTATACACTGACTTATTGATTTGATCTGGACCATTGTTTGTAGTTGCATCACTACATGAGGCCATACTTACAGCTCAATGGCTGAACATTGAATTAATAACAGTAGGTGGAAATATAAGCCCCAGTGGTACCTGGGAGAAATTTAGTAGGTGCAGCTCACTAATGCGCAATTGCTCACTCTTCCATTCGCTAGGGGGGCAGTTGCTTAGCAAAAAACTGTACATTGGATAAGTATCAGTTCACATCAGTATATAGAAAAGGCTCAATACAATGCAGGCGATAGTGAAGGGGGTGATTGGTAGCATTACAGTTGCATAGATCACCCTTGACAAGGATTGCGAGCTTGTGTATATATTGGCCAATATTTCAACTAATACCTCACATTTTATATATTTCCAGTATGCAGTTTTGCCCTGTAACACGTGACAGGGGGAACAGTATTTCGGCAAAAAGTTTTGGGCAACCCCCCAATCGAAAAGTAGAGGCCACAATTGGGGTTGTAAGTCAGCATGGTGTACCATATGTAATTGTATTATTGGCACCCTTTATAAGTATTATCTATTTTTCAATTGTAATAAAACCCCCCCCCCCCCCCACGGATAGTAGGTGTGTGCGTTATCTACACCTTTTCTCCTAGATGGCACTTGGGTCTATATTTACTTGTACTGGGATTAGTTCAATGTTCAGCCATTGAGCTGTAAGTATGGCATTATGTTTGTGGTTTTAATAAATAAAGCCCCTTTTTCTGTGATTTTTTTTTACATCTCTAAATGACAAAGTTTTTCCACTGAGAAAAAAATTGAGAACTTAAAAGTTTTTAGAAGAATAGTCTATTCTAATTTTACTGACTTATTTAATTAGAATAGAAATTCTACTGCAGTTGATTACCCCACTATCAAGTGCTTAAAATTCTAAAATCCAATCCTATACCTCCTCTACAAGTTTCGCCACAGCAGTGACACTATCAGGGTTTAAGAGTCATGGCCCATAACTATATTCTATGGGAGTTCTGAATACAGTGAGTGGTGTGTTTGGCAATACTCAGAACTCTCATAGAATAAAATGGAGAGAAGTGTACAAGTGCAACCAAACTCACCCGTTGGGAAACTTAATTGGGGTTCCCGGTTTTATCGACCTTCACATTTAATGTTTTATCTGTTTTGATTTTGGGAGGTAGAGTGGGAGGATCCCTTTAAATAAAATAGAATAACAACATTGTGACATGTATGTTGGCTATTTCCAAAATGACAGCTCAATCTGTAACACCGGATTAAATGGCACTTTACTAGGGCTCCACTCATATAAGGGATTTTCAGATAGATTTTGGTGCATAATTTACATCAATTATGTGCTTGAATCTGTGTGAATTCTGCCTATAAACCATGTTGAATTATTTTTAATAATACAAAAAAATAAGTGACTGGTCACTTACAGTATTGATATTTTCCATGAGGATTCTGCTCAGAAACTACTTTGGATAGACATGAAGTGGAATAACCCATTTAATTGGGGTTACCATTTTGCAAAAACCCAAAAAA